>MU158789.1:837761-968104 GCA_015888305.1 Antheraea pernyi | reverse complement strand
GAGGGCTCCGCGCGGGGACGACCTAGGCTCGAGATATTACTGAGAACCGCGATGTGTGCGGGAGCTAAAAAGGATCGATTACAAAAGCGCGGGCGCAACACGCATTTAATAAGATCGAATTTAAATTTACATAGCGGCGACGGCGCTGAAATCTAAAAATAGACATAACAAAAATTATTATTATTGAACGGTCGTTTTTAAGGGAAGATAGACGTAAATACGCGATTTACTCTATCTTATATGAGTTATTTATTTTGAACGGCGGCGCGAGCGAGCCGTTGTAATGTAGCCGCGATGGCTGGAAACCTATGTATTGCCGTAACGGCACCTAGGAGAGGATTTCGGGCGGGGCGTAAACCTCATGAAAAATGTATTAGTTCCATTTTCTTTTCACTCGTACATAAGTCGCGTCGTCATTAAAAGTACAATAACTTTTGATAGACTGAACCGATTTTAATGAGACAAAGACTAAATGGTACTTGAAGATACGTTTTATAATTGTCTTGAAGAGGTTTTATCATGAGCGATGAAAACCGATTTTAATGAGATAAAGACTAAATGATACTCCAAGATATGAAGAATGCAGTATTTTAGCAAAAATGCGTATTTATACAAACAGACAGACCTAAAATTGATTGAAATGTATGTTATTACTTATTTCTAGACACCCGCAACATTTTTTTTACAAAAATCTATAATACATACACGTTATAGTTACATTCTTATTATATGTATAGATTTTAGTAGCAGTATTTCTGATCTTTTATGATAATTAGAAACCTAATTGCAACAGTTAACTCTTTGATACATTTTATTTACATCATTATTTATAGATTAATATTTTGAACGCAACATACAATATATAGAATTGTCGAATATCTATTATATTTCGTAGTTTACATATATATTATATACCTAATATATTCCTATAGCAATTATCATCAACTCTTATACAGAGTCGTTAATAAAATTAAGTATATCTAACTATGTAACTAACTGAGCAAATAAATATACACAATAGCTATTCCAATACACATAATATTCCAATATTAAAAAACAAAACATACTAAACAGAAAAATCGAAAACAAAAACACCCACCCTCTCATCAAAGACAGAGTTAGGAGCGCAAAACAGGGTCTTGCCTTATCAAAATTTAAATTTGGAAAAAAGCGGGGGCCTCGTCTCATTTCAATAACCGTTATTCAGACCCTCGCCCCTTCGTCCCTTGTCGCGGTCCCCCGAATTCCCGAACATACCCGAATACACGAACTATGGGTTGATTGATGGCGGTAAAGAAACAATGGCCAGTCTGCAGCCGTTCCGACGCGAATCCTAATAAACGCTTTATTTTATTTGTATCGAATAACGAGATCCGATAATAAACGTCGATACCGGCTTAGATTTGAGACTATCGACGCGGCTACTGTGAATTTTAAAACATGTTAACGATTGCCAAGATTGGGAATGATTTGTGGATGGCAAAAACACGTGCAATCCGCACTAAATCTTTCCGTAAATATCTGTCGTAAGGTGGGCAAACAGAGCTCTGACATTAAAGAATTTCATAAATAAACATTGGCCAATGTACTTATATCGTCAAACTGAAGAAGGTACTGTAATATACTTTTTGTTACTTTTTATACACTTTCCTAGGCATTACTTTATTAATGAAATCTATTCCTATCTTCTCTTTTCGTGCTGTCGTAGTTGTAACTACAGGCATTTTTAAGATAGCAAAAAACTTCCTCTATTTTGAACTATGTAAATAAATTCTTATATTTAAATTCTTAAGAAAAAATCATTACTTTAAATTTATATATGTGAATGATTAACTGACTGGCTGACCTCAACGCACAGTCTAAACTACTGTGGCTAGAACCATGAAAATTTGCAAGCGGCTTCCTTTTACACTGTAAGTGAGGACTAAGTATTTTCGGAAATTCAGGATTTTGGGTTAAAGGGAGACGAAATTTTGTATGAAAACCCGTCTTTTTTTTTCGTTAGTTACTTATTCTTTTATACATATATATGTCTATAGATATACAATAAAGAATCGAAAATAATGACTGTATAGAAAACGCATGCGAAGCCACGGAAAATTGCTAGTTCTGACAGTCCGTCGTTTCTATGTATATATTTTATAACAAAACAAAAAAAAACAACAACTTTTTTTACCTAAAGATACATTGAATCTACTTTGCTATTTCGTCTCTTTTCTTGAACTAGGAACAAAAAATTAATCTATTGGTGACCTTGTACGAATGCATATGACAATAATTAAAAATTTTACACTTAATGGGAAGTGAACTCATACACATAAATTTGCGAGAACTTTACTGGTATGTAAGGGGATTTTAGATCATTAACTACACATAATTACGTCTTTCTATAAAATCTAAGCAGTAGTAATAATATTTAACAGAATTAACTTGAACAAAAAGGTTGTAAGTGTTAAGCAGTAAACACAAAGTTACAATTTAAAAAAACTTAGCACAAATTCATAGATCCCATGAAACAACAATATTATTTTGACGTAAACAAAGTCACGGGTTCTATTTAATATATAATACAAGTATATCATGCTGACTTTGAAATTTTATTCTCATAAATAAATTACCCTCTCATTATTAAGGTTACTACACACAGTTTTTACCTTTCCATTACAACTACATTCAAATCAACTTGTTATGCGTTCGTCATCAACTTTCAAAAGGCATGTTAAGGCATCACTTACATATTACAATTACGTAAATTTTCCTACTCGCTTTACTATTAAAATCTGGTGTAAAAACAAGTAACAATTCACCTCATGCGTGTAATTTCACGGCGTCCTCACTATGATTATTCGAGCGTGTCATTAGACGCTTCGAAGCTTTTACTTGTTAGCGACGTCGAGTGCAAAATGAAAACGACATTAATACAGAGAGAATTAACACCAAAATCGTTTCAATAATGTATGCAATGAATAGTTATTATGTCGAGACACACGGTTTTAATAAATCCCCAGTAATATTTGCTATTGTATAAAAAGTAACTTATTTTTACTATGATATTTTAGTATGGTATATTAGTAATAACTACTTATCATAACACTTAAATTACATTATATTTTTTATATAAAATTACATAAACTCACATATATAGTGTGTAAAATGAAATTACAGTTTAATGTAATCAATTGTAAGATAACAAATATTCCAAGTATTAAAACTTATAAAAGAAATACTCGCTAAACTTTATGTCGGTGTGTACTATTCGATGCGGGTTAAGTCATTTGTGCGAAAGCGATACTCCAACTATAATTGCGTACTACTTAGCTTCTGCTACTAAGAAAGCAAGGCCTATAATGCGATATAGATGGTACTTCAGATTCTATGGTCACGGTAATGCATTTGTTTAACTACGAACATTATTAAATAACCAAATTACAATGAGCCGCCGATAACTCACTGATTATACATTTCAGGTGTCCTCTTTAGATTGCTATTAATTAAGAGAATCTAAAATTTGTGAACGGTTACTCCATAAAAAGCCTTAAGTCGTAGTTACCATATTGTCAGATTATTTCGCACATTTTGAGAATTACTACTTTATGGAATATGCTATAATGTAAATGCAATGCATTCATCGACATATAAAAACCCAAGACGCACAGTCTCGAATAAAAGTAGCGTCCAAAACCGACCGCAAAAACTACCCAATATACATACGTGGTTATAGTTATGCGATAAACTTACCATTTTGCGAATTCAACCTTACCTGAATGATTTAAAGTTGTTTTTACAAGGACGCAAGCGACTGGAGACTATCTGAAATGACTGCATAATACAAAATTATGCACTCATTTTTGTGTGCCGTCTATGAGACGTTAGGTGTGCATCTTGGGTTTTTGTATATCAACGTATGCAATAGATAGATTAGGTTAAAATTAAGAAAAGTTATATGATTTTTCAAACAAAACACTCAGATTTATCGACATTTTAATTTGCTTTCAATCGTACATCACCTTGTACTAAATTAATAGAAGTACCTAAATTGATAAAAGATTTGACGTTTTAGTAACACCCTAAAATATCTTTAAGGTGTTATGGTCTTAGCTCCGAATATAGAGAGAATAAAGATTTATAGTAATCTCAACATCTTATTTACAGACAGTATTTACTGACAGTGTGAGTCACATTGCTTGGTGAAGACAGCCCCATTAAGAGATGTCATAAACAATGTGCAATCCAATGAGCCATGCTAATATTTTTCTATTATATTTTTTCAATTATGTAACGGACACTTTTTTAGTACAAAAGCTATAATATTTATATTGATTTATAGTTCTAATAAACGTTTGTAATTCGCATAATCATCGTGGATGTTAAAATATAATAGTAATGTATGTTAAATGGCGAAATATTAGTAACCAACATATTGCGGGTTCGATCCTCGTAAAAATGTGATGAATCTTTTTTTATTTTTTTATTGTTACACGGCAAAATGACTGCACTATGTCTGATGGTAAGCACAGTACAATCCAAAAACAACGGCGACCAACGAATGACACAGTATCCATCAGTGACACAGTATCCATCACCGGTCGCCGCTGTCATGCCGGCCTGCGAAAGGCTGGATATGCACAGGCTGATCCCGAAACGCGACCCGCAGAAACGAATCACTGTGACGGGCTTTTTAGCCATATACATGGCGGTTGCGACCCTGTCAGGCTGTAAAACCCTACCACCCCGCTTTCGCCATTGCCTCGTTCGTTATTCGGCAGGGTGAGGTTGGCGTAGATGTCTCAAATCTTCGATGTTATTCGACATCCCTTACACCCCATACAATCTGACTGGTTATATGCATAGAATATATGTTTATCAGTAGTTTAATTGCCATTTAGAGGTTCAGCGGTTAGCGTTTACGGACACCGTACAGATTGACGTACGGTCAAAACCTTCAGTGAAAAACATAGCATAGCAACAAAAAGAGAAGAAATAATGGTGGTAGAGCCACGCTGAAACTATTACTGGTTTCGGCATGAATGGGTCGGCTCGCGCGGAGTAGTACCACCCTCTCATAGAAAACCGACGTGAATTAACAGTGTTTGCATTGTTGCGTTTCGTTCGGTCAGTGAGAGCGCCGGAGGACCACCTCCCCCCCCCTTCTCTCCTCTACCTCTCCTAACCCTTCCCCCCAAAGGGTGGCAACTTGCGACTCCTCTGGTGTTGTTACTGTCCATGGACGGTGGTGATCACTTAACAGCAGGTGCCCCACCTGTTCGTTTGCCACCTGTGACAAAAAAAAATCCATAGCATAGTTGTAGGGTTTTTTTGTTGGCCAGTCTTGCTAGTCTTTAAGTTGAAATATTTTGCCAAGCACCCACCGATTCGTTCTGTCAGTTGTACTCGAGATCCAGTCTCCTTTCAAACTTCCAAATCTCCAAAGCGTAAAAAAATTGTGACAGTCATAAGTACCGCCGATAGAAGAAAGCACTGAAAACAATAGAATAACTGTGTTTATTTTTGAAATTTTAAATCAATTATCATCTGAATTATTTAAATTTCATAATTTGTTTAATGAAATTATTATCATTAGCCTGGTTTTCACATCTTTTGGTATTCGGTATTTGGATTAGTCAAAAGTATGATGAGCTACACAAGGTCTATACAAAATATTAATATTACATGTATACAGGCCGCTATACTATGCGTAGTACTGGCGCAAGCGACGCGAGACTATAGTTATCTTATGATTTTGCAAATTCAACCTTACCTGAATGAATTATAGTTGTTTGTACAAGGACGCAAGCGGCTCGAGACTATTTGAAATGAGTGCATAATGCACTGATTTTTGTGTGCCGAAATTTGTGTATCAAATTTAGCTATCACGTCTATAGGTGTTACAAAAGATAGTGTTTGATGGTGATTTATTAAGCGATATCTCTATTCTATAGCTACTAACTGCTTAATAAGAAAACTTATCGCCCCATGAACCTTTTCTACACATTACACATAAACTAGTTAAGTTCGCAGATAACAATTATCAACACTATATTTAACAGCAGCGAAAGACATAAAATATATTATGTAAGCTACGGAAAGCGAACACAATAAATCATTTCATATTCCAGCGATCAATTTTGAATCTATAGCTTTGACACTATAGAAAGGTCATTTCAAAATTATGTAGGCGTTAAATTATCACATACAAAGATGTTAAAAATATTATTATAACACAAGAATAGATTTACAGTTAACTTATTAATTTCTAAATTATCTTTTATTCGCAACACTGATTATTTATAGAAACGGTATAAACGTCATTGAGTTAGTATTTACAATTACTAGAAATGACAATATTTTCTTTCTATTTTTATAATTATTATCGATTGTAATACACAAAAAAAAACTATATTTCCCATGTAATAGGTTAAAAATAAATGATAAATAAAGTTTGCTACTTTTTATTTAAAAAAAAACACTTCTCAGAAATCTTCTGTATCATGTAGGTAGTGAGTGATCTATATTCCCAACAATATTTATTTGAAACTAGATAGTGCACGTAACTTTTATCTCATAAAAATTAATTAATTCACTAGATTCATTTTAGGCCCCCTATTAATGTTTAATCGTATTTCCCAAGACCTATAACCTAACAAGGATTAAATTATTAACCAATTGAAATGTATCACTGCTGCTTAACTCCTATGAAAAAGTGTAATATATGTATCTGATAGCCAAAGTTACGCAAAACGATACAGCCGTTTCGGAGCCCAAATTAGCTTGAATAAACTAAAAGACACTTAAATTTTCTATATATTGGTATTATTATAGGTGTTACATTACAATTTATGTCTTAGTATATTTTACGACAAACACTCGTATTGATGATTTAATGGAATATTCATCTAATCCAATACAATAACATCGGAATATTCTTATATTATTTTAATCAAGTCTTTGAGAAGGCAATTAAAATTTTTATGTTAATTATATAAAATAACTTCGTCGCGTTCAGCGTGAAACCTGTTTGGCGAGTAGTTTTTTATTTAACATAAATATAACTACAGTAATTAATTAATTCGAGACAATATAAATGATAACTATACAAGCCAGCATAAATGTCAAATAGCTAGAACATTAATATCTAGTGAAAAAGTTATAAGTGAAAATATTTACCGAACTCTTTGTCTCATAGTGAAATTTATCGCACGAAAAAGTTCCCATACTAGAACATATTTCAATTGATAATCTATAAAAACACTATACAACTTGGTAAGTTTACATTCCTGCATGACCTTAATAAGTTATGGGTAAAAAAGAAAGTTATTAAAAATATTAAGAAGTGTTAGGCTTGGGCTTTTTGGCTTTTTTTTACACCCATTTCCCCTTGACGGGTCCACCATCTTGACCCCGTTTGGATCCCTTAGGAGGAGACAACACCTGTTGGAGGAGCAGATGTAGTGTCGATTAGACAGTCCCTGCTCCTCCGGCCAAAAGGTGTAAGAAGGTACCATGGGGTTTTAGTCCGTGCGACTCGGGCATATCTATCCTCTGCTGCCCGGCGAGATGGATATCCGTTAGGGATTCCCCCAAGGAAAAAAAAAAGGGCTTTTTGGCGGGGTTTTGGTCTGTCATGTAGTGGATTTTATTTTTTATTCATAATCTTGTGTTACTTGACTCTATATTGTGTAAAATTGGTGGTGTTTTATGTAATATAGTTTGTTTATTGGGCATAAGTGAAGTGAATGGAAAATAATACCACGGACCATGAATTCTGAGATGCCACAAAAAACTCCATGGAAAGTTCTAACAAGATGGTCCACCATCTTGTTAGTTCATTGAAATTATATCAAGAAACTTGTAATATCGATATTCACTTGACAATGGCAGTAATAATCTAAAAGATTGGTTGCCAAAAATAAAGTTAAAAAAAAAAGTGTTAGGCTGAAAATGTATGTTAGATATAATGTTTTATGTCATTAATAAAAAATATTTATTTTAAAAAAATGTCGAAAAAAAAAACAAGGTTTCGATAAAAACATCACTCACCAGGTACCAAGTGACCTGATGAATACAAAAAAAACATCATCAAAACTGGTGAAGCCTTTAGAAGGAAAATAATTACGAACACACGACACACGTACACCGAGATTATACAAATAAAGGTTTAGAATAAAGTGAAAATAATTATTAAAAAAACGGACATATTAACTTAAGTATTAATATTCATTAATGGAACATGGTACAGTACCTCAGAAACCGGGCATCAATCTTACAATCATTATTACCTATAGATATTACACATTACTAATATTCTTCTCATAAAAAGAAGTGAATAGAATAACACAACCAACATCGTAATAACATAACTCATAACGTTCCTATTTCAAGTTTTATTACAAACTGTAACATAAGATGATAAAAAAGGAAATATGTAAACCGTCACAAAGCAGTTTTTAATCAAACAAATCTGTATGTATTGACAGATATAGTCCGGCCCATGCTTGTTATGACATCTTTTCGTAAATAACGGCACTCAACCTCGAATGCTTATTCGATGCTTAGCTTTTCTTGAAATGTCTGCATTTCCTTATCAAAAGGCTCCCGGGGGTGTGGGGCTTTTTAAAGGAAAACCTCGGGGGTTGGGGTGGAGGTTCGAACGTGTGTGAGTGTCCCACTTACCCATGTGTGACTACTTATCTATATGTGTTAATGCGTTTTCTTTTTACCAATTTTCGGGGTGGCCACCCGTTTGGAGATTTTGTTTGAATTACACATCTCTTATGATAAAATATTCGTCCGATGTCACTGTATACCGTAATGGTTTTGGGTTCTTTAAAATAGAGAAGAACTAAATGGCTTTGGTTCTGTAAATAGAACTGAAGTCTAACTTGTTAATAATTAAAAAATGCATCAATATACAACATATTATACAAACAAATTCCGTTATAATAACAATTAATTAATAGATTTAATAACTCTAAAATGTTTATTAGATAGTATGATGATACATCTTAAACTATCTAAAATATTTCGTTTAGTTTGGTATTATTACGAAATTAGAATAAAGTAATTCGCACATGTACTAAGACATATACGGTAAGAAGTGTTCATTAAAACACATTGACTGTTGAAAAAATCTTTTGACTTAATTATATATCAGTGTATACCGTATATTATAATAAAATCATTACATAGTAGAAAACAAACTCCTCTGATACGTCTGTCTGTCTGTCTGTTCGCAATAAGCTCAATAACTGCTGAACGGGTTTTCAAGCGGTTTTCATCAGTAGATTGATTGATTCATCCAGAAGGTTTACGTATATTATTTATCAAGGTATTTTTATTATCAGGGCGGGACAACGTACGCCGGACCTGCTAGCAAATATTAAAACTGATTAAAACTTAGAGTGACACAGGAATTAGTACCACCCTCTCACAGAAAACCGACGTGAAGTAACAGTGCTTGCATTGTTGCGTTTCGTTCGATCAGTCAGAGCGCCGAAGACCCATCTCCTCTTCCCCCCTAACACAGGCTGCCAGCGTACTTGCCTCTGCCCTGGTGATGCTAGATTCTATGGACGGCGGTGATCACTTACCATTAGGTGACCCGTCTGTTCGTTTACCTCCTATAATATATTAAAAAAGTTCCAACACGGTTAGACCAATAATTATGAAAATTATTAAATCTATGTCTTCCTGTGATGAAGAAGGTTTATATGCTATATATTTACTATAATGCACCGCTAGATGGCGATGCATCATATCAACTTCACTATAGTTCAATCGATCGTATACGTAAATCGGTATACGTATATTTAAACTTAAGAAAATATACACAATATGTATTTTACTATTACACCAAATAATGACAAACGCGTACGAAGTCGTGAGCACGACTATATTTCATACGTTTATGCTGCTATTATAAATTTGGTAGGTTATCCTTAGAAGATAGACATATACTATCGCGGACTTTTTGTGGGCATATTTAAGGTACAATACAGCAGTAAGTTGCTTTAGTATTTTGGTACGACTTCATTAACACGACTATATTTCATACGTTTATGCTGCTATTATAAAATTGGTAGGTTATCCTTAGAAGATAGACATATACTATCGCGGACTTTTTGTGGACATATTTAAGGTACAATACAGCAGTAAGTTGTTTTAGTATTTTGGTACGACTTCATTAACATACGACATTTTTTCCGTATTATATAAAACTCTAATAATAAACACAAATTATACATATAAACCTTTTTGAAGAAATTCTCCAAACGAAAACCGTAGCAAAATCCGTTGTGTAAAGAAATGAGGGCATAAACAGACGGACACGAAACGCGTCTTTATTTTCTCATATTTATAGATCTAGATGTCGCTATTTTTTTTATAGTAGCACGGCCAAATTACTGCACTGTGCCTGATGGTAAGCACAGTACAATCCAAAAACAATGGCGACCACCGAGTGATACACTGTCCATCGCCGGTCGCCGCTGTCATGCCGGCCTGCGAAAAGCTGGATATGCACAGGCTGATCCCGAAACGCGACCCGCAGAAGCGAATCACTATGACGGACTTTTTCGCCATATACATGGTGGTTGCGACCCAGTCAGGCTGTATAACCCTAGCACCCCGCTATCGCCATTGCCTCGTCCGTTATTCAGCAGGGTGCACCACGTGCAGGTGAGGTTGGCTTGGATGTCTCAAGTCTTAGATGTTATTTGACACCCCTTACACTCCAAAAGTAGTAGTAGTGATTTTATTCACGTTTATATGCTTTTTCAGAGCTCCATAGAAACTATTTTTTTTAATTCTCTATATACTTACATTCTGTTTAATATATAGCCTAAACCATTTATCGAGTTTAGTCTTATAGGAACCAGAAAACGATATACAAATTGATTTATACCCGGTTTCTGAGATACTCGGTTAAACTTATTGACTCAACAAAGTTATCCATAAGATAAACTGTCAATTGGCCCGTTGAGTTTTACCGATATGTATCGTATGATTGTGTGTTCAGAAACGCAATTTGACAAGTTATCGAACCGATAACGCTATTGAACAGATAAACTACAATAAAAGTACCTCAGAAACCGGGCATCAATCTTACAATCATTATTACCTATAGATATTACACATTACTAATATTCTTCTCATAAAAAGAAGTGAATAGAATAACACAACCAACATCGTAATAACATAACTCATAACGTTCCTATTTCAAGTTTTATTACAAACTGTAACATAAGATGATAAAAAAAGAAATATGTAAACCGTCACAAAGCAGTTTTTAATCAAACAAATCTGTATGTATTGACAGATATAGTCCGGCCCATGCTTGTTATGACATCTTTTCGTAAATAACGGCACTCAACCTCGAATGCTTATTCGATGCTTAGCTTTTCTTGAAATGTCTGCATTTCCTTATCAAAAGGCTCCCGGGGGTGTGGGGCTTTTTAAAGGAAAACCTCGGGGGTTGGGGTGGAGGTTCGAGCGTGTGTGAGTGTCCCACTTACCCATGTGTGACTACTTATCTATATGTGTTAATGCGTTTTCTTTTTACCAATTTTCGGGGTGGCCACCCGTTTGGAGATTTTGTTTGAATTACACATCTCTTATGATAAAATATTCGTCCGATGTCACTGTATACCGTAATGGTTTTGGGTTCTTTAAAATAGAGAAGAACTAAATGGCTTTGGTTCTGTAAATAGAACTGAAGTCTAACTTGTTAATAATTAAAAAATGCATCAATATACAACATATTATACAAACAAATTCCGTTATAATAACAATTAATTAATAGATTTAATAACTCTAAAATGTTTATTAGATAGTATGATGATACATCTTAAACTATCTAAAATATTTCGTTTAGTTTGGTATTATTACGAAATTAGAATAAACTAATTAGCACATGTACTAAGACATATACGGTAAGAAGTGTTCATTAAAACACATTGACTGTTGAAAAAATCTTTTGACTTAATTATATATCAGTGTATACCGTATATTATAATAAAATCATTACAAACTCCTCTGATACGTATGTCTGTCTGTCTGTTCGCGATAAGCTCAAAAACTGCTGAACGGATTTTCAAGCGGTTTTCATCAGTAGATAAAGTGATTCATGAAGTAGGTTTACGTATATTATTTATCAAGGTATTTTTTATTATCAGGGCGGGACAACGTACGCCGGACCTGCTAGCAAATATAAAAACTGATTAAAACTTAGAGTGACACAGGAATTATATTAATTTTTAAAACACGGCCACCCTACCGAATGTCTTCGCTTCACACGGATAAAGCTTGCATATTATTTGTGCTCGCACACATTCAAAATTACATTACGTATGTGTGAGTGTGACGCTATTCACGATTTTCGCATCGATGGTGTTGGTATTGATTTCGTATTGTCGTTAGCTTGCGACATGTAAAAAGAAAAGGGGTTTTAGGGAGCGGACACACTATTTGTTTACTCGTAATTTATACGCCACGTATTCGTGCGTATATATTAAAGCATTATTGTTTCTGTTATGAAAACTCCATTTTAAATAAATTGATTTTTTAATTTAAACTTTCATTGCGATTAAACATTCAATGAGGTTGAAAAGTCTTTCAGAGTTACGCAAACGAAAATCTCTTTAACGATCAGGATATTCATACAGTACATGCAATATTATATTGTGTTATAAAACCAATATAAACATGCTATGGCCTAGTACCGATTGATCACAGTCAATACACATCAGTAACTACTTTTAATATCTTAAATTAATTAAACCACTATAAAAGTCATATATACTCATTAAAAATGTTTATTATAAATTTCTATTTTACAGCCCAAAAAAAGAAATTACATATGTACATAAAAACTCGTTACCTCACCGGTATTTATGTTTATATTATTACTCATACTTATCGTGAAATCAGTATCAGTACACATTTTTTTTATTTGTTTTTTACTTCATTGTTGGCAAACGAACAGGAGGGTCACCTGATGTTAAGTGATCACTACCGTCCATGGACACTAACAACACCAGAGGAGTTGCAAATGCGTTGCTACCCTTTGGGGGGAAGGGTCAGGGGAGGGAGAGGGAGAGGAGAGAGGAGAGCTAATTGCTGCTAATTTTATCTTAAAGATTCCAAACAATAACTTAACCTTTGTAGCCGTAACAAAATTCGTATTCAGTATACCGTAAATTAAAACCCACGATATAAATGAGAATCCATTCAAAATTATATGGTAATTTATATAACTCAATATAAAAAATCTATAGAAAATTATTAACCCATACGCACACATCCATACGCTTATGAGTGAAGGAGTAAAAAAATATCCATGTGTCCATCGCCGGTCGCCGCTGTCATGCCGGCCTGCGAAAAGCTGGATATGCACAGGCTGATCCCGAAACGCGACCCGCAGAAGCGAATCACTATGACGGACTTTTTCGCCATATACATGGTGGTTGCGACCCAGTCAGGCTGTATAACCCTAGCACCCCGCTATCGCCATTGCCTCGTCCGTTATTCAGCAGGGTGCACCACGTGCAGGTGAGGTTGGCTTGGATGTCTCAAGTCTTAGATGTTATTTGACACCCCTTACACTCCAAAAGTAGTAGTAGTGATTTTATTCACGTTTATATGCTTTTTCAGAGCTCCATAGAAACTATTTTTTTTAATTCTCTATATACTTACATTCTGTTTAATATATAGCCTAAACCATTTATCGAGTTTAGTCTTATAGGAACCAGAAAACGATATACAAATTGATTTATACCCGGTTTCTGAGATACTCGGTTAAACTTATTGACTCAACAAAGTTATCCATAAGATAAACTGTCAATTGGCCCGTTGAGTTTTACCGATATGTATCGTATGATTGTGTGTTCAGAAACGCAATTTGACAAGTTATCGAACCGATAACGCTATTGAACAGATAAACTACAATAAAAGTACCTCAGAAACCGGGCATCAATCTTACAATCATTATTACCTATAGATATTACACATTACTAATATTCTTCTCATAAAAAGAAGTGAATAGAATAACACAACCAACATCGTAATAACATAACTCATAACGTTCCTATTTCAAGTTTTATTACAAACTGTAACATAAGATGATAAAAAAGGAAATATGTAAACCGTCACAAAGCAGTTTTTAATCAAACAAATCTGTATGTATTGACAGATATAGTCCGGCCCACGCTTGTTATGACATCTTTTCGTAAATAACGGCACTCAACCTCGAATGCTTATTCGATGCTTAGCTTTTCTTGAAATGTCTGCATTTCCTTATCAAAAGGCTCCCGGGGGTGTGGGGCTTTTTAAAGGAAAACCTCGGGGGTTGGGGTGGAGGTTCGAACGTGTGTGAGTGTCCCACTTACCCATGTGTGACTACTTATCTATATGTGTTAATGCGTTTTCTTTTTACCAATTTTCGGGGTGGCCACCCGTTTGGAGATTTTGTTTGAATTACACATCTCTTATGATAAAATATTCGTCCGATGTCACTGTATACCGTAATGGTTTTGGGTTCTTTAAAATAGAGAAGAACTAAATGGCTTTGGTTCTGTAAATAGAACTGAAGTCTAACTTGTTAATAATTAAAAAATGCATCAATATACAACATATTATACAAACAAATTCCGTTATAATAACAATTAATTAATAGATTTAACAACTGTAAAATATTTATTAGATAGTATGATGATACATCTTAAACTATCTAAAATATTTCGTTTAGTTTGGTATTATTACGAAATTAGAATAAAGTAATTCGCACATGTACTAAGACATATACGGTAAGAAGTGTTCATTAAAACACATTGACTGTTGAAAAAATCTTTTGACTTAATTATATATCAGTGTATACCGTATATTATAATAAAATCATTACATAGTAGAAAACAAACTCCTCTGATACGTCTGTCTGTCTGTCTGTTCGCAATAAGCTCAATAACTGCTGAACGGGTTTTCAAGCGGTTTTCATCAGTAGATTGATTGATTCATCCAGAAGGTTTACGTATATTATTTATCAAGGTATTTTTATTATCAGGGCGGGACAACGTACGCCGGACCTGCTAGCAAATATTAAAACTGATTAAAACTTAGAGTGACACAGGAATTATATTAATTTTTAAAACACGGCCACCCTACCGAATGTCTTCGCTTCACACGGATAAAGCTTGCATATTATTTGTGCTCGCACACATTCAAAATTACATTACGTATGTGTGAGTGTGACGCTATTCACGATTTTCGCATCGATGGTGTTGGTATTGATTTCGTATTGTCGTTAGCTTGCGACATGTAAAAAGAAAAGGGGTTTTAGGGAGCGGACACACTATTTGTTTACTCGTAATTTATACGCCACGTATTCGTGCGTATATATTAAAGCATTATTGTTTCTGTTATTCAAACTCCATTTCAAATAAATTGATTTTTTAATTTAAACTTTCATTGCGATTAAACATTCAATGAGGTTGAAAAGTGTTTCAGAGTTACGCAAACGAAAATCTTTTTAACGATCAGGTATTCATACAGTACATGCAATATTATATTGTGTTATAAAACCAATATAAACATGCTATGGCCTAGTACCGATTGATCACAGTCAATACACATCAGTAACTACTTTTAATATCTTAAATTAATTAAACCACTATAAAAGTCATATATACTCATTAAAAATGTTTATTATAAATTTCTATTTTACAGCCCAAAAAAAGAAATTACATATGTACATAAAAACTCGTTACCTCACCGGTATTTATGTTTATATTATTACTCATACTTATCGTGAAATCAGTATCAGTACACATTTTTTTTATTTGTTTTTTACTTCATTGTTGGCAAACGAACAGGAGGGTCACCTGATGTTAAGTGATCACTACCGTCCATGGACACTAACAACACCAGAGGAGTTGCAAATGCGTTGCTACCCTTTGGGGGGAAGGGTCAGGGGAGGGAGAGGGAGAGGAGAGAGGAGAGCTAATTGCTGCTAATTTTATCTTAAAGATTCCAAACAATAACTTAACTGTAGCCGTAACAAAATTCGTATTCAGTATACCGTAAATTAAAACCCACGATATAAATGAGAATCCATTCAAAATTATATGGTAATTTATATAACTCAATATAAAAAATCTATAGAAAATTATTAACCCATACGCACACATCCATACGCTTATGAGTGAAGGAGTAAAAAAATATCCATGTAAATGTAACCATGTGTGAACGTTCCATTACAAAGAAAAAGGGTCTCAAACACGAGCCGCCATTAGAAAAATGTCGCGATAGGATGTTCAATCATTTCGGTACCAATAAGGGGCGATATCGATTTTGTGAAAATGTCAAGCGAAACGCTATCAAATATCGCTTGTGAGTGATAGAGAATGAGGTGTGTCTATACTATTTTAAATATATACTGATATTATATTTAATGATATCTCTGAGAGTCTAAATTGTATGACTAGGGATCTTGTAGAAAGCACTTCTAGCGCTTAGAGATTTCAAGCCTGACTGAATGTTTTCTCTATTAACGAAGCACACTAAGCAATCGTGCAAAACTCCTGACCTAAATACGACGTTAATCCTCAATTTGACGAATGAATATAAACTTTATTAAAGTAATTCATTAGTATATAAATCGATAAACTAAATGGATATACATGTATATATATAATGGTATTTACAAATTACTATGTAAAATTAAATAAAGAAAAGACTAAATTTTAATAAACCTTACAATCACCGTATCAGTTTAATGACGTAATCAATATCTACTAATATACTGATATTATAAAGTATGTTTTTTCTTTTTTTTATGTCATAACTGGCAAACGAACTTGTGGGTCATCTGATGTTAAGTAATCACCACCGTCCATGGACACTAACAACATCGGGAGTGTCGAAAGTGCGTTGCCAGCCTGTGTTTAGGAGAAAGGGAGTGAGGGGGAGAGGAGAGGGGAAAGGAGGTGGGCCTCTGGCGCTCTCACTGATCGAACGAAACGCAACAATGCAAGCACTGTTACTTCACGTCGGTTTTCTATGAGAGGGTGGTACTACCACGGGCGAGCCGACCCATTCATGCTGAAACCGAAGGTTATAGGCTATATATCATCACGCTAAGGCCAATATCATCGGTGCACCAATGAAGAATGTTTCAATATCGTTTTTTGTTTTTTAGAGCTTCCGCTACCTGTTAGTTAGCCCAAAGTAACTATTCCACGCGGAGGAAGCCGCGGGCAGAAGCTAGTAAAGAATAAGTTATATACTTGAATTAAGATCAAATTTTTTAACAAAATAATATTCGTTACAATGTTACCTCATTATAACTTGTTAAAATATTCAAAGTAAGTAAATGTTAAGGTTAATTTTATTTATTAATTAGGGTCAGATCTGTTTATATTTTATTCCTCTAACAAAATTTTTATTTTTTTCAGGTAACATCTTCATCAAATTTCAAGCAGATCGAAATTTATTATAAGGTAAAATTTGACACCATCAGATAAGTAATTGGAATATTCTTTATATTTTAAATAAGTATTTACTTAGTTTATTTGTTTATAATCTGTTGATTATAAAACCAATATTAATATTATTAAGTCAGCCATTGTAAGGCAAGCTACATATATTCAAAAGATTTATCCTACTTTACTACGAACGCATATCAGATGGTAGAAAGGTAAATCAATTTGTTTCGTGGTATTTTTTATATCATGCTTAAGTGTGCGTTTTTTTTAAACTATATACAAAATTAGTATTAAAGAAATTCAGTTATTACCAACCTATTTATTATTCGATATATTTTTGAAGTAAAGCTTTAGTGTTTAATATAGTTGACCTATATTACCCAGAAATTATGATATAATACATATAATACAATGGTTATAATCACATTCCCCAATGGTGATAAGCATGTTAATATACACCACTATAACGATTTTATATATTACCTCTAACAGCGTTGAACAATGTAATTAAATGTGTTAAATTAATAGGAGTCGATTGATAAAAAATTATAAACTCTCTATAGTATTTTATAGCAACTAATATCGAAAAGTTATATTCAAGATACAAATGAAAAATAAGTAACGCGCCTATTCGCTAATAGGTGGCAGCACGTGTAGGGTTCATATAAACAATGGTTCGTACAATAAATGTACGTGCTCACACACGCTTTAAGCGGGGAAATTTTTCTTCAGTTTTCCTCAAACGGCACAGGGTAGTGTATGTGCTCTTATAGTTCCGTATTCAATCCATAGGGGGCGTTGCAAGTCTCGTTTTATGGCTAATTGAAATCATTTTTGATGTTTATTTCAAATGTTTTATAGCGATTTCAATTATAATTTTTATTTAGTTTCTCTAAATATTTACAAATAAAGTACAGAAATATATTTTGTTTAATAGCACCTCCGTGGTATTGCGGTTCATATATTTTTATATAGCTTATATAACTTTACAATTTCGTTACAATTTACAAACCAAACCATTACAATCATGGTATCTCAAGTATAATTGATATTCGACCATATTATTCTACTGTTTTTGTAATAAAATAACGTATAAGGATTTTGGCTGACAGTTTTAGAGAGATAAGGAGAATGGAACAAGTCCTGATTGACATAAGATAAATAAAAACGGATGAAAATGTTTTAGTCGGAGTATGAAAATTCAAAATTTTATATCTCTAACGATTTTTTGACACACGTTTTTTTGTTAAAACAATATTAATGTGTGGAATTGCTAACTAATAATGTACTGTAGATAACTAATAATTTGCTCAGCCGTTTCGGATATAATCCTGAAAAAACACCTGACATTTAATTTTTTATTAGATTATATATACGATTATAAAGATAAAATACTTCAACACAATAATTGAACGGAAAGCTATGTTCCTAATGGAGTAACACAAGGGATTCAAATATGTTTTAACGAATATATGTTATAAGTAAATATTGAATTTGAATTGAACTTAATTTTCTTAACCACGAAACGACTTTTATTGTAATCTGTTGTACTTTTTACTTGGCATACTGTAGATGCTTAATACCACATACCACTTAAAAGAACAGAATGTTTAGTGTAATTGTTTAGTGCAAGAATATATTGCAATAGATTATTTGTATGAATACGTAACTGATCCTTGATAAAGTGTACCTTAGTTCGATAAAGAAATAAAATCGTCGCGAAAGAAAATACCGTATGAATGATTGATAGGTGAAATAAAATGTTTCCGACTGTACTTACGCGAAACACATGTTCCTTTAGTAGGAAAAGAGTCACGGTTACGTCAGTCAGTTTACGATACGCCAAGGTCAGGGGTTGGCCACGCGCGGGTCAACGCCCGCATCGCTTTTGTGACTGAATAGGCTTAAGGTCAATACAGCCGACGGAATAGCGAGCGATTTTCGAATTTCGGATATGTTTGACACTTTTTTAGCCTTCTATTGGGTTCGTACGACAAATTTAGAGGATTCTATTTTGATACGTGATATATTTTTAACTAGCCACCCGTCTTGGTTTTGCATGGATGTACTAACGAAGAAAATGAAACCGAAACTTCTGTACACTAAATATGTAACAGTCAAGCTTGCCAATAGTTACTAAACAAAAAAAAGAAAATCTATTGAGAATCAGTGAAGTAAAATGAACTTTACTATTTTCCCTCTGCCTATTTATATATATTATTTTATACTCCAGTACTACGTATACAGATATATCAGTACCATTGCTTTGCTAAGAATTGGTTATGATTTGTACTTCATCAGATAAATGGTACTTAACTGTTATTTTGAAGCTGTTTGTTATTTCTGTTATCATTTTGATTTTATGAAATATGTAATTATGAGGCTGATCTGGGATCCTAGTATGAGCTCTCAAAGATATAGCAATTGAAAGAAACCACGGTACGGTGGAGTATGACATTGTGATACTCGTTGGTATCTAAAAAAACTGCCAATTAACGATAGAAGTGTACCGGCAGTATAACTGAGTATTATAGTAACAATTTTTTTAAACTCCTCGAGTTATTTTTCAACTACTTTACTGGTCACCAACAAATATGACTAAAATTTACTGCTACCACATAATACGAACACCAAAATATTTTTATTTAATAGTTATGTATAAAGGGTTGTCAAATGAATAATTTACAGTGATATCTCAGCGTCAAATTCCCTTATCATTCTCATCGTAATTTGGCAGCCCTGAATTACGTATCACAAACATTACTGACCTCAAAGTTTCACTCCTCAACCTAATAGAAGATAAACCATTCATGGAAACAAAGTATATTTCAGAATATGTAGATATAATGTTCGTAAATTCATACGAAACTCACACTTTCGTATTTATATCATGCAAACGGAATCTAAAACTGTATATTATATTGAAACAGTACGTCAATCAACACGGAAAAACGAAGATTTAAAATGTAGATACAAAATCATCTGTATTATTCCATTTTTACACCTTATCACTATTGTTTTCATTCGTATGTACTTAGAGTGAAACATTTATGTGAAATTATTTTAAAAAATCTGTCGAAATCTACATACACATACACATCATGTCTACATGTCTACATACACATACATATAAATCTAACGTGTCTGTTCTTTTTAGATTTTAGTGAAAAAATTGCTGCAGATGTCTAAAAATAAGACACAAAATACATTTCAACCATAAAATCTCACCAAGAAAATCATAGAACATGTTCTCGAGTAACATTTAGTTTTTATTTCATTAAAATCGGTACATTATATCAAAAGTTATTATAATTTGAATGACCGCTCGAGATAAGTACGAGATAAGAGTAGGTGGGTAAATGCAATACAATTTTTTAGAGAAACACGATATTATATAACTTATAAATAATATCTAAAACATAAATTATAAATAATATCCAAGACGCAGTAAACGAAAGATTATTTTTTGCATTAAGTTCCAAGCGGACAAAGTCGGCGGCACAGCTAGCATATAAAAATAATTACTCATATGTAATTTACATACAAGAATTATTAGGTGTACCGATTAAGTTGTAACGAATTTACGTTTTGCTCTTCTTACAGGTAGGCTATATTATTAAATTATATACTAGCCGACCCGTGCCCACTTCGTTGGGCGGTAATACGTAAGCGTGGAATGGTTATTTTGCGCTAAAACGCAGCAGAAGCTCTGAAAAGGAAAAAAATACCTCGTACAGCTTGAACCGCAAATGATTTACTATACTATATACTACATACTATAATATTTACACGATATTATATAGCTTATAAATAATATCTAAAACATACATTATAAATAATATCTAAGACACAGTAAACGATAGATTATTTTTTGCATTAAGTTCCAAGCGGACAAAGTCGGCGGCACAGCTAGCATATAAAAATAATTACACATATGTAATTTACATACAAGAATTATTAGGTGTACTGTTTAAGTTGTAACGAATTTACGTTTTGCTTTTCTTACAGGTAGGCTATATTATATATCAGCTTTATTAAACCTAGCGACAGTCTCTAGGTAAATAAGAAAGGTAAAGAATATTAATAGATAACAGAATTTCGGGGTGTAAGGGGTGTCGAGTAACATCTAAGACTTGAGACATCCAAGCCAACCTCACCCGCACGTGGTGTGTGCTGAATAACGAACGAGGCAATGGCGAAAGCGGGGTTATAGAGTTTTACAGCCTGACTGGGTCGCAACCACCATGAATATAGCGAAAAAGCCCGTTATAGTGATTTGTTTCTGTTGGTCGCATTTCGGGATCAGCCTGTGCATATCCAGCTTTTCGCAGAACGGCATGACAGCGGCGACCGGCGATGGATAGTATGTCTCTCGATGGTCGCCATTGTTTTTGTGCTTACCATCAGGCACAGTGCAGTAAATTTGCCGTACTACAATTAAAAAAAAATAACAGTTAAAACATAAGGAAAGATGAAAATTACAACTAGAAAAGTGTGAAGGTGAAGCTGTAAAGACCTTGCCGGGTCAATAGCATAGTCAGTTCGAAAAAAAACGTGCTACAATAAAAAAAAAGAATAACAGTTAAAACATAAGGAAATGACAACTAGAAAAGTGTAAAGTATGCAACTGGACGGTTTTTAAATACTTAATAGGTCTTAGCGTTTTACCACAGTCTTACCTAATGTTATTTAAACACGTTAGACCTACAAACAGACTGCCTCTCGAATGCAGTGCCCGGAACTAGATGCTTGGCGACTTTAACAGCTTCACTGGATTAATAAGGCGAGCGCTTAAGGCACTCAGCCGATTTAATTTTGATAACTAGCTCAAGGGTGCACAGCATTCATGCATTCATGCAATTCGCGAGCTATCTGAGCTATTTTTTTTTCCTGGGTAAATCTCTACGGATTCCCACCCTAGCCGGGC
Source organism: Antheraea pernyi (assembly GCA_015888305.1). Taxonomy (NCBI): domain Eukaryota; kingdom Metazoa; phylum Arthropoda; class Insecta; order Lepidoptera; family Saturniidae; genus Antheraea; species Antheraea pernyi. The sequence continues at coordinate 945,706 of MU158789.1, read as the reverse complement.
AGCTGAGGGTGGGGTATCTCCGACTTGCACGGACTAAAACTCTATGGTGCCTTCAATCACCTATAGGCCGGGGAGCAGGAGCTGCCGAACTGGCATTGCGTCTACTCCCCGGCAGATCTGAGCTAATCTAAGCTAAGCTACATATTCATACTTATATGAGATATTAAAACATATATGTGTACCAAGCATACACACCTCAATAATTCCTATATGTATTTTGTTTCGGATATATTTTCTAAACTATTCCAGTTCGATAAGGTAAAAGAATAAAACCCTTCCACTTTCATGTGTAAGCATGTGTGCGTGCAATGTTGTTGCAGTGATGAAAAATATTGTGTCACTGTATTCGCACGAGCAGCATACTCAAGGGCTCCACGCCGAGGGAACGGACCTAGGCTTGAGCCACTGCCGAGGAGGGCCTAGTTTGGTGTGCGGGAGCGAAATTTACCCCCAGGCCACGGCGAGGTGTTCTCTTTGAAACACGTTCTGTTTGAAGAAACAGGCTAGTACTGATCGTTCGCTGCCGTTATGTCATCGGGAGGATCGGTAAAAATATTTCGCGGGCGTCTTTTGCAATACGGGGCGTTCGGTAAGGTCTCATAATTTGCGGCGGATACCACTAACGGATTGGGGTGACTCGCGGCTTTTTGAAAGTAGGTGGTAGCTAGTGATTTTACGTGCACCCAGACAGACGGTATCTCCAGGGCTTGGCCACTTATTTTCAATTTATGTATTCTATCGTCATGCAAATTTGAGCTAGAGAAAGGCCAAAACTAGATGGTATGGAAAACGATATGTGTACCTATAGAAGAACATGTGCAAACTATTTCTTGGTATAAAGAGTTTAGATTAATTACTATTTACTAGTGGGCGCCTAATGGTCGACATTCGACCATAGTACATTGATTTTTTTAAGTTTGAAGTTCATTAGGGTTAAAAAACTCTATGGTGCCTTCAATCACCTATAGGCCGGGGAGCAGGAGCTGCCGAACTGGCATTGCGTCTACTCCCCGGCAGATCTGAGCTAATCTAAGCTAAGCTACATATTCATACTTATATGAGATATTAAAACATATATGTGTACCAAGCATACACACCTCAATAATTCCTATATGTATTTTGTTTCGGATATATTTTCTAAACTATTCCAGTTCGATAAGGTAAAAGAATAAAACCCTTCCACTTTCATGTGTAAGCATGTGTGCGTGCAATGTTGTTGCAGTGATGAAAAATATTGTGTCACTGTATTCGCACGAGCAGCATACTCAAGGGCTCCACGCCGAGGGAACGGACCTAGGCTTGAGCCACTGCCGAGGAGGGCCTAGTTTGGTGTGCGGGAGCGAAATTTACCCCCAGGCCACGGCGAGGTGTTCTCTTTGAAACACGTTCTGTTTGAAGAAACAGGCTAGTACTGATCGTTCGCTGCCGTTATGTCATCGGGAGGATCGGTAAAAATATTTCGCGGGCGTCTTTTGCAATACGGGGCGTTCGGTAAGGTCTCATAATTTGCGGCGGATACCACTAACGGATTGGGGTGACTCGCGGCTTTTTGAAAGTAGGTGGTAGCTAGTGATTTTACGTGCACCCAGACAGACGGTATCTCCAGGGCTTGGCGACTTATTTTCAATTTATGTATGGTAGCTAGCCCTATCGTCATGCAAAATAGAGCTAGAGAAAGGCCAAAAATAGATGGAATGGAAAACGATATAACTATAGAATAGAACATATACAAACTATTTGTTGGTTAAGAGTTTAGAGTTTAGATTAATTACTATTTATACATAGAACTTAGTTGAGGTTTTGTCTAAAAATACTTAATAGCCAGTCTTATACCTTTTAATTCGGAAATAGTACCTATAAATATCACGTGTGTACATCATAAAAAGTATTGAAACAGTTTTTGAGATAAATTCGGACATACAAACACAGACAGACAAAATATTCTTTAGAGTTATATTCGTGATCTGTATTCTTCATAATAGACATCTCTCACAACATTTCGGAAAAATTATAAATGTACTGACAAAATTACAAATTTCTTAATATAAAATAAGATACGATAAATGTATTTGGTTGGAAAGTTTTCCAGAACATTCTAATTTCCGAAGAGACGTTTTAAATTTTGTAAATAAAATTATGAATCCGTAAAGGAGATTTGAAATAAAGTGACTTAATTAAATTTCAGTATTGAAATGCTGATTTAAATTATCAAATAATACGAACTAAGCTTAAGAAACGACATTTTTTGTTAGAGGCTGGCAACACACTTGCTACTTCCCTAGTGTTGCTAGTGTCTATGGATAGCGGTGATCACTTAAGATCGGGTGACCCATCTGTTCGTCTGCCTCCTATGATATAAAAAAAAAACAATATTATCAATATCCATCCGTAGGTAATTAAACAAATATTGTATTAGAGCCATATTACAAATTTGTAAACGTGGTAACAACTTCTAACTGTAAGTGGTTCTGTATCGCGACCACTTAAAATTGACAGGTCCACTCGAATTCATTATCAAAGCGACAATTAACTTCGCCTATTCAAACAGAACAGGTAGCGGACGCGGGCATGTATTCAGGTTTGCTCGAATTGGTAATATCTAATCTAATGTTAGATCATCAACCGATAATATATTTATGTTTCGGAGTGTGCAAATACTTAAAATACGTCGTTAGGTTCGCATGAAAGTGTACAATTCTTTCGTAGAAGTTTTTGGTGGCATCTTAACACGTCCGGTCATTTCAATTATTTTACCTAAAGCTCGCGTATTAATTAATTCTCAGGAAAATAGTTTTTTTTTCATGAGTACTATATTTTTATCTAGAATAATGGAATACTGTATTTTTTAAATTACGTATTATATTTTTGTTTTCTATACTTATTAGTATTAATTATTTAATTGACCTATACTAATATTATAAAGAGGTAAAGTTTGTGACGTTGTAGGCGGTGATCTCAGGAACTACTGGTCCAATTTGAAAAATTATTTCAATGTTATATAGCTCGTTATCAAGGAAAGTTATAAGCTATATATTATCATCACGCTAAGACTAATAGAAGTGGAGCACCAATGAAGAATGTTTCAAAATCGTTTTTTTTTCATCTTGAGAGCTTCCGCTACGTGTTAGCGTTAGCATAAGTAACTATTCCACGCGAACGAAGTCTCGGGCGGAGGCTAGTAACTAATAAGCCATATACCGGTTTAAAGTTAAAAATCCCTATAAAAAACGTTACGATATGTGACCTCTGAATTATCTCAAAAATATTCTATCTGCCCGTAAAAGTTTCGAAAAAATGTGTTTCAGTCGGTTTGTATTTTATTTAAATTAATTTTTGAATAGATACAGAATACATAGCATATAGAATACGTAATCTTGCGTTATTTGATCCTATATTTTATAATACCGGTGACATTTTAAGTAAAATTGTTTTGTTGCTCAAATGGATTAGAAATAATAATAAGGAATATGAATTCTGAGATATTATAAGTACTACCTGAAACATTCTATAATTATTTTAGAACACTAAAAATATCAGAAGACAATGAATCTACAAAACAAAACAGTCGTGCCTTGATAATGGAAGTAACTAATATATTAATTACATTGAGGATTGAAAGCAAAATTATAGGTGAATCGCTCGTATTGTAATATTGAAGATACGAGAGCTCAGTGAATTTAGAATGCTGTAACGAAACTGATACCTCAGTAAAGAATAACGAATTTGATATCTCAATGAAGAAAAAAGAAGATTTTGAAATCATACCACTTGTCACTTTCATGTTTTCTGAACAACTACCATTCTCTAGTTGAAAATCGGGCGTTAAACATTTCTCATAAACTAGTGGGGGTATGTGTAATGGAAAGAAGATAATAGCGTAAGAATTAACGGCCTTAATTTAAAAAGAATTCACTTGTTACTTCATTTCGGTAATTTCGAACTAAGTAGGGGGTCTCACTCACTCGATCCGACGTCAAATCCGTCCCTGTACGGTGGACAGATAATACTTTTTGCATGCGCGTACACCGTGGGTGGGCCGAGCACAACCAAACCACAATGTTGAGGGAAACATTTATTTATTTATTGCATGGCTACCGTCACTTGTCACGTCTTTTTTCATAGCGTTCGCTGTAAATATATCTGATATTATTGTCGCAGTCGAAGGGTCAATGTACAGTACTGTGGCCTACTTACCGTGTATTCGTAAGAGGTGATATAGAAAAGTAATTTTATAATATATTTTAACGTTCTTAACAAACAGGTTTCTTATATTCGCGGTAGTTAATCAAAATTATGAACAGATTCTTCTTAATACTTTATATAGTGTAGCGTTTGACCACAATGTCAAATTACGATGTGTTCTAATATGGTAAACACGCTAAATCTAGGAAACTGGCTCTCAAATTCAGCTATCGACACATTCCTCTATATGTTTGGATTCATAACTTAAGATTAGTATCTACCTAAGCAGGAGAAAAAACCCTATCACCATATCATGATCTCATCATTATATTCTTCTTCAAAGTTCCAGCTCGTACGCAAGGATTGTAACATATGTTGTTCGACATAGTTTCCGAACATACGTAGGTTATCTCATATAGTGCAATTAGCAAAACATATAGCAAGCTCCGGTATCATTCAGTCTCACTGCAGCATATAGCCTAATTGGGGATGTCATTGTTGGACAATTTTAATTACGTATGTTTTTTCTCTTGTAAAAACCCTTTCCTTCTTTTATCACTCTTTTTTTATGTCAAAAGCGGGCAATCGAACAGGTGGGTCACCTGATGTTAAGTGATCACCACCGTCCATAGACACTAGCAACACCAGGGAGTTGCAAGTGCGTTGTCAGCCTGTGTATGGGTGAGGGGCTAGGGAAAGGGGGAAAGAAGGTGGGACTCCGGCGCTCTCACTGGCCGAACGAACCGTAACAATGCAAGCACTGTTACTTCACGTCGGTTTTCTGTGAGAGGTACTACCCCAAGCGAGCCGACCCATTCATGCTGAAACTGGTAATAGCTACAGCGTGGCTCTACTACCTTTATTCTTTACTCTAATATATACAGTGTCTTAAATGAATCTCAGCCTCTAAGTAAGTTCTATCCACGGCCAATATTAATGTAGCTACTGTTATAGAATTACAAAGGTCGAATAAATAATATTACGTGATTTGAGAATATTAGTATATTGTGTTATTATGTTAATTCAATAATAAGGTTGTTAAGAGGTTATTTAATATTTGAAATCGATAGTCTCATATATTTTATACCTAATAGATTATTTTTATATATTTAGTATTTAGATAATAATCGTAAATTCCAAATTTTATATGCTACTAATTGTTACTCGCGACTTCGTCTGCGTCGTTTATCTTATCGATATATTTTTGTACAGAGAAAAAACATAAGCTCCACATCGTTTGTCCAACTTCTGAACAGCACGAAAACACACATCGCTGAATACTTGGTGCTTATAAAAAAATTGTTCTTTAAAACATTTATAACTACTTACCTGTAGGTATATTACGTATAAAGTTATCGTTATAATCTCATTTTAGAAAAAAAAATCAAGTAATATAAAAAGTTTTTTTTTATCGAAACCTTTCCAGTAGTTTTTGAGTGATGCGCGTACAACTGTACATTTCTATCATTTTATTTATATATATACAAAAGATTTAATTATCAAACAAACATTCGAGTCATTGAATTTTAATCGATTTTGTTATAATTTACATCAGTGAATAGCATCTTGTAAAGGTTAATATAGATCTTGTCAGAATTATTAATGCGAATATAATTAGATTGAATTAATTGTTATTCATTTGGTTTATCATGGAATTACCACAATTTTGTAAATAACTCACATGTATTTAAGGAACAAATAATGAGTATTTGTTTTTGAAACGTAGGTATTTCATATTTAAATAAACAGGAGGAAAATTGTTGTAATATATTATTTATTGAAGTAAACTTCTTATAGGAGGGCTTTGAAATTCCGATCGGCAACCTTTTTGTATGACGAAAAGTGGTGGAGGTAAACACTGTGTCGGGTAGAGTGTCGAAAACATCGGTTTATGGTTCGATCGTACAAGTTAAGCAACATCGGGCGAGGTCAGCACTTGGATGGGTGATCGCCCGGGAACGTGACGTCGTGACGTTTGTTTTTTTGTTGTATTTTTGTAACGTTTCCCTGCAATCCGCAATGCACTTCTATCGTATTTCTTTACGACACCCTTGGTTCTTTTGTCTGTTAATATTTTTTTACCGTCCAGTAAGCAATTAATATTACCTTTTATTATAATACTATTTCTTTAGAAGACAAATAAATAAAAGTCCTCTGTACGGAGGTATATATGTAGAAGGTTTCTGTTTGCAAGTAATAATAATATAAGAACATTTTATTACAAAAATACAACTTTTAATACCATGTTATCGTTAGAAAAAAGATCTAGGTACTTATTCGAATTTAAATGTTCCCAAGTTAAATAACATACTTGAACGTGTATTCTAAAAATAATAAAATTGATTACACCGCAATGTATACTTTTTTACTCTTGAGTTCTTCAAATAATATTTAAAAAATATATATAAATTACTCTTGAGTTCTTCAAATAATATTTAAAAAAAATATATAAATAAATTGTAAATACGAGGAATTTGGCGAAAAACAATGCAATTTCTTAACACGTATTCCTCAAACCGAAATGAATCTGAAGTCTAGAGAGACGAACTTCTTAGCATTCCATGGATTCACCGTACGGGTGCCGGGTCCTTCGTGTGGCCGAGGGAGAAACTCAGAGCAGTTCCCAGGACTTACGACCCAGGTGTAGGCTTAAGGAGGCCCCCTTTGAGATGGGCATCAACGCTCACCTTCACTGCTCGAGTTTCCCGCCCTACCTAGCCAAATTTGGTAGGAACCTGTTATTGCAGCCTTTGATACTCGTTCTAAAATAGAACTTACTGCAGTTCTCGACAGGCCAAGGTCCTTCAGAAGGTTATAGAGAGATTTTGCTGGTATACCTCTCGCTCCTACTTCTACCGCGTATAAATTAACCACATAGCCATTTTTATTTAGTTCGTTAGTTAGATCGTAATATTTATTTAATTTAAACATGTGCAGTATACGTAAAGAAAGTAGAAAAAATAATATAATCGAGGACGAAAATACTTGATTAGGTCGATAAGATTACGGAAGGGAAACAATGGGTGGCGTAGAATAGGCAAAAACTGTAGAAGGCAATAATTACAGAGTTTGTCTTCCACTTCCATTAAATTTTTAGTACTTAAGGGTACTTAGGTGTCTATATGTTTGGATTCATAACTTAAGATTAGTATCTACCTAAGCAGGAGAAAAAACCCTATCACCATATCATGATCTCATCATTATATTCTTCTTCAAAGTTCCAGCTCGTACGCAAGGATTGTAACATATGTTGTTCGACATAGTTTCCGAACATACGTAGGTTATCTCATATAGTGCAATTAGCAAAACATATAGCAAGCTCCGGTATCATTCAGTCTCACTGCAGCATATAGCCTAATTGGGGATGTCATTGTTGGACAATTTTAATTACGTATGTTTTTTCTCTTGTAAAAACCCTTTCCTTCTTTTATCACTCTTTTTTTATGTCAAAAGCGGGCAATCGAACAGGTGGGTCACCTGATGTTAAGTGATCACCACCGTCCATAGACACTAGCAACACCAGGGAGTTGCAAGTGCGTTGTCAGCCTGTGTATGGGTGAGGGGCTAGGGAAAGGGGGAAAGAAGGTGGGACTCCGGCGCTCTCACTGGCCGAACGAACCGTAACAATGCAAGCACTGTTACTTCACGTCGGTTTTCTGTGAGAGGTACTACCCCAAGCGAGCCGACCCATTCATGCTGAAACTGGTAATAGCTACAGCGTGGCTCTACTACCTTTATTCTTTACTCTAATATATACAGTGTCTTAAATGAATCTCAGCCTCTAAGTAAGTTCTATCCACGGCCAATATTAATGTAGCTACTGTTATAGAATTACAAAGGTCGAATAAATAATATTACGTGATTTGAGAATATTAGTATATTGTGTTATTATGTTAATTCAATAATAAGGTTGTTAAGAGGTTATTTAATATTTGAAATCGATAGTCTCATATATTTTATACCTAATAGATTATTTTTATATATTTAGTATTTAGATAATAATCGTAAATTCCAAATTTTATATGCTACTAATTGTTACTCGCGACTTCGTCTGCGTCGTTTATCTTATCGATATATTTTTGTACAGAGAAAAAACATAAGCTCCACATCGTTTGTCCAACTTCTGAACAGCACGAAAACACACATCGCTGAATACTTGGTGCTTATAAAAAAATTGTTCTTTAAAACATTTATAACTACTTACCTGTAGGTATATTACGTATAAAGTTATCGTTATAATCTCATTTTAGAAAAAAAAATCAAGTAATATAAAAAGTTTTTTTTTATCGAAACCTTTCCAGTAGTTTTTGAGTGATGCGCGTACAACTGTACATTTCTATCATTTTATTTATATATATACAAAAGATTTAATTATCAAACAAACATTCGAGTCATTGAATTTTAATCGATTTTGTTATAATTTACATCAGTGAATAGCATCTTGAAAAGGTTAATATAGATCTTGTCAGAATTATTAATGCTAAAATAATTAGATTAAATTAATTGTTTTTCATTTGGTTTATCATGGAATTACCATATAATGAAATTCCGATCGGCAACCTTTTTGTACGACGAAAAGTGGTGGAGGTAAACACTGTGTCGGGTAGAGTGTCGAAAACACCGGTTTTCGTCCGATCATACAAGTTAAGTAACATCGGGCGCGGTCAGCACTTGGATGGGTGATCGCCTGGGAACGTGACGTCGTGACGTTTGTTTTTTGTTGTATTTTTGTAACGTTTCCCTGCAATCCGCAATGCACTTCTATCGTATTTCTTTACGACACCTTTGGTTCTTTTGTCTGTTAATATTTTTTTACCGTACAGTAAGCAATTAATATTACCTTTTATTATAATACTATTTCTTTAGAAGACAAATAAATAAAAGTCCTCTGGAGGTATATATGTAGAAGGTTTCTGTTTGCAAGTAATAATAATATAAGAACATTTTATTACAAAAATACAACTTTTAATACCATGTTATCGTTAGAAAAAAGATCTAGGTACTTATTCGAATTTAAATGTTCCCAAGTTAAATAACATACTTGAACGTGTATTCTAAAAATAATAAAATTGATTACACCGCAATGTATACTTTTTTACTCTTGAGTTCTTCAAATAATATTTAAAAAATATATATACGTATAAATAAATTGTAAATACGAGGGATTTGGGAAAAACAATGCAATTTCTTAATACGTATTCCTCAAACCGAAATGAATCTGAAGTCTAGAGAGACGAACTTCTTAGCATTCCAGGGATTCACCGTACGGGTGCCGGGTCCTTCGTGTGGCCGAGGGAGAAACTCAGAGCAGTTCCCAGGACTTACGACCCAGGTGTAGGCTTAAGGAGGCCCCCTTTGAGATGGGCATCAACGCTCACCTTCACTGCTCGAGTTTCCCGCCCTACCTAGCCAAATTTGGTAGGAACCTGTTATTGCAGCCTTTGATACTCGTTCTAAAATAGAACTTACTGCAGTTCTCGACAGGCCAAGGTCCTTCAGAAGGTTATAGAGAGATTTTGCTGGTATACCTCTCGCTCCTCATTCTACCGCGTATAAATTAACCACATAGCCATTTTTATTTAGTTCGTTAGTTAGAACGTAATATTTATTTAATTTAAACATGTGCAGTATACGTAAAGAAAGTAGAAAAAATAATATAATCGAGGATGAAAATACTTAGTTAGGTCGATAAGATTACGGAAAGGAAACAATGGGTGCGCGTAGAATAGACAAAAACTGTAGAAGACAATAATTACAGAGTTTGTCTTCCACTTCCATTAGATTTTTAGTACTTAGGGGTACTTAAAGTTGTCGAATAACATCATAAGACTTGAGAAACCCAAGCTAACCACACCTACACGTGGTGCACCCTGCTGAATAACGAAAGAGGCAATGGCTAAAGCGGGTTGGTAGGGTTTTAAACCCCTATGGATCGCAATCACCATGTACATGGCGAAAAAGCCCGTCATAGTGATCGCTTCTGCGTGTCGCGTTTCGGGATCAGGCTGTACATATCCAGCTTTTCGCAGGCCGACATGACAGCGGCGACCGGCGATGGATAATGTGTCACTTGGTGACCGCCATTGTTTTTTGGATTTTACTGTTACCCATCAGGCATAGTGCAGTCATTTTGCCGTTCAACAATAAAAAAAAAGATGTGGAAAATAAAGTAGATGACAGAATAAGCTCTTTTTTTTGGCAATTATCGGTGACCGCCATTGTTTTTGGATTTTACTGTTACCCATCAGGCATAGTGCAGTCATTTTGCCGTGCAACAATAAAAAAAAGATGTGGAAAATAAAGTAGACGACAGAATAAGCTCTTTTTTTGGCAACCATTCATCTAGATTATTACTGCTATTGTCGAGTAGGTAATGATTATATTTTACAAGTATCTTGTGATCATTTCAATGTTCTGACAAGATGGTGGCTCTCCTGTTAAAACGTTCCAAGGAGGTTTTGTATTATCACAGAACTCATGCTCCGTGAATTGGCGGGATTTTAATCTGTCATGTAGTGGATTTTATATTTTATTCATAATCGTGTGTTACTTGACTCTCTATTGTGTAAAATTGGTGGTGTTTTATGTAATATAGTTTGTTTATTGTGCATAAGCGAAGTGAATGGAAAATAATACCACGGACGATGAATTCTGAGATGCCACAAAAACACCCTATAAAGTTCTAACAAGAGAACCACCATCTTGTTGGAACATTGAAATTATTCACACGACACTTATTCTGTAAAATATGTTGTAACCTCGATTGAAACAAAACATTGACACTGGCAAGTGCTTCCGCGGAGCCAAAACATGAAAAGAAGAACAAGAATTGGCGAAATTGGCATTTATTTATTCTTAAGTTGTCTCGATGTTATGCATATAATACGTATTTATATCAAAAATTGTGTTCTGATGATATATTCAGAGCGGTCAAAAAGTTTGGCGCGTACAGTACCTATCTACTGAGAATGCATTTGGTCAAATAACCGTCATACGAGAGATATGAATGACGATTAAATATAATTTGGCGGTGTCAATCGCCACTGTAAATATTGCCATAATAGAGTCACGCTAGTAGGTATTTTTCGTTGAAAATGACTCTTTATAGGCTGTAGGATGGCGTCGTACGATAATCAAATTAATTATCTGATTAATCATATAATATTTATAGTACCTAATACATAAATATAATAAACATATATATATTTAAAGGTAACTATATCAAATTCAACTGTGCGTGTGAGCTCGTGTCATTTTTCTAATAAAGGCCCGGCCGATTTTTATAAATTTGTGGTTCTTAGGTCTATTGTCGAAAACTAATTTTTTCTCAATTTCCGACGAAATCTTATTATTATTTTTTTTGTATTTCCCACGTACAAAAAAAACCTATTATCGCAAATTTTTAACCTTTTAAGCCTCAATATTTATTAATTAAATATTTTATTCAATTTTACGACCTATTAACGATTGCCTATTAAGTCCGCTAGTAGTTATTTCAAACACTAGCTTTTACTTGCGACGTCACACGAATGCATGTAGATTAAAAAAGAAAAATTCAGCCCATTTTACTTTCCGATAATACAGCGTTCTATAGGTAAATCAAATTTTGAAATAGGTTAAATATCTTTTTAATTTATAATTTACAAAGGAAGGAACAATATCTATAGATAAAATAAAAAGTGAAAATTATATTAATGTTATATTAATTAACCCCTATAAAAATAACATATATTAAACAATAGCAATTAATTTATTGTATACTCAGATCTACATACATATAATATAACAATAACATACATACATAAAATAATATAGATACTTATAAACAAAATTGAGGTAAATATCTGTCTCAACCGATGTTAAGTCATGTAGGTAACTGGTAGGTTTTTTCTGAACTATTATTTAATCTACATACCATGGAATTAAGCATATAAAATTAAGCAGTCATTATACAATTTAACAAAAATAACTTAAAATTCAGTAGTCCGGTGAAGCTGTTAAGACCTTGGTCAATAGCGTAGTCAGTTCGAAAAAAAAAACTTAAAATTCGTATAAGTATCACTAATACTGTCAAAATTACATTTAAAAAGACAACAACAGACTGTTCACAATTAATCCAGATAAAACAAAACCAAACCGTTTTACGTGAATGAAGTCGCGATTTTTTATCATCTTTATTTTTGACAACCAATCTTTTAGACTATTACTGCCATTGTCAAGTGAGTATCGATATTACAAGTTTCTCGATATAATTTCAATGAACTAACAAGATGGTGGCCATCTTGTTAGAACTTTCCATGGAGTTTTTGTGGCATCTCAGAGTTCAGGGTCCGCGGTATTATTTTCCATTCACTTCACTTATGCACAATAAACAAATTATATTACATAAAACACCACCAATTTTACACAATATAAAGTCAAGTAACACAAGATTATGAATAAAAAATAAAATCCACTACATGACAGGCTAAAATCCCGCCAAAAACTCTGTAAGTCGCAGTTATTAGATAGTTGCCTAACAGATTGAATATCAAAATTAGTAACGTGATTATTCATCTGTTTTTAAAACGATTACCGATTGAAATTTCAGATCGATTCGTTCAAAGAATCGATTATTTTTGTTACCCATTCCTATGCGTTATATTAACATCTATCGAATACGGTTTTGTAGGTCATATTTACAATAACTACAGAGGTTATGACGTAACTTTATGCGTGTATACGTAACTTTAAGAATGACTTATTCGCCAATATGTATATTTACGTATTTTTTTAGCTATGGCTACCAACTTACTTCTTTATAATTTTAAGTTGTACCTATATTTGTATAGGCTATTTTTAAATCGTGAATTGTGATATTAATGATCTGATTGATTAAGAGTGATTAAGAGATCTCTGTTACTTTATTTGTCTACGCTCTATAACATCAGTAGACTACTTACAATATAATTTACCGTATCTAAAGCGCTTCAAATAAAAGGTAATAACCTATCATTTAGGTATAGAATGCGTACGAATTCATGTAGATTTGGTTAAATTATTATTCCATACCTAGGTAGGTATATTAGTGATGTACGTTATAAATCAATTTAATGTTTTAAAAATTTACTATAATTGTTATGAGAGTTAATTATAATAACTTAATTTTTTTACGTCGACTACCAGAATTACTATTATCTCATTATCTATTTCATCCAATTATTGTTACGATTAAGTATGTATCTGATCAGTCAGATAATCCAAACTTTTCTACGATTATATCGACCAATTAAAAACAAAGTCATAAAAAGAACAATCATTCGAAATACAAACCGGGATAACTGCAAGCAAAAACAATCGTGGAACGAGAGAGCATTGACAATTAAACGGTCTCGTAATTAAATCGAGGCGTGGCCAAGCGTTAATGAGGGACACAGAGGCGGCGGCGGCCGTAATCAACATTAAAGATTGGCGGGAGATGTTGCTCCCCGCGTCCCTCATTACTTATACAAAATACTTAAGACGAGCGTCGTCCCGCTCTCCGCGTGCTAATAGCTCGCGCCCACTCGCTATCGCCGTCCCGTTTCGCCCGCCGAGCGTAATTAAGCCTTCGCATCGCCTCGACTCACTCGGGCGGCCCCGCCTCCTGAGGGGCGAGAGGGGGAGCGGCGGCCCCACGGGCGGGGGGTCGCGGCGGTCGGCCGCGCAGTGTGCCGGTGACCGTTGACTGTGTAGTGTCGCGCGTGTCGCGCCGATAAATCCGAACGACAACAGGACACCTTACACCAACAAACACAACTTCGGTTCCTCATTAACAGTTGCAGTGTGTGTTTTTGGTGTTATATTAAAGTTTATTGTGTTATGACTGACTTGTATTGAAGTGTTGTACGAGTTTAAAACAAGTTTTGGATACTGGACAAGTGGTACAAAGTGTCCTGCGTGCTATGCCGCAAATGCGTGTTTAGCTGCGTTCTGCGGGCGATGCTCACAGGTTAATATTATTATACACTTTAGTTCAATTCTTACTACATGGAAATCTCCCTGGATATTCAAGCTATTGTTTTTCTTTAAAAGTGTAATTGTTCCAGTTAGAATATACTTTTTCCGGTTCGACGACTATACATTTGTAGAAAGTTTGAAACTAAATTTATTTAATTATACCTATGAGTAACAGAAACAGACGCTGTTACTACTTTCATTTTTAACCGCTAATATACCACCAGTAATTTTTGTTCTGTAAAAAAATTATAGAGACGATAGTTAATTTTAGCCGGAATTGAAAATGTTTCTTATAAGAATGCTCTCGGAGCGAATCGTATAAGTTTATCGGGGTAACAGATAGCTAATATACGTAAAATATATATAAATGATAATTCACTATTTAAAAATTACTTACAGTTTTATAATTCTATTCATTCCTGAAGACAATCGTGCCTAATAGTTAATGGATTTTTCATTTAGTAAAAAAAACCTACGTATAGGGACGGTATTAAGAACATCTCAAAATGTAGAAAAACACTATAAAATGTAAATTCTTTGAAATGGAACGGCACGTTGTTTTCGTTAGTATTAATTTTACAACAAAAAATGCTACTTTATATTAAGGCTGGCACAAAATATAATTGTTCGATTTCTTACTTGAAAAAACAAAAGTCAAATAAAACAAAGTCCATAGATAAAATAATCTAATTAGAAAATAGGTGCAGCAATATCCGGAATGTTACGGGTGGCTTCGTTATGAATGGAAAACATTCGTTGTTAATTATTTATTTCAATTGAAGGTTCATTCGTGAAAGTAATAAATAATCTCCGAATGTTCCTGAATTGTCTTTATTGTTAGTTAAACTGGGGCCGTTCGACCGAATTTTGGCGTTTCACAAGGCTTAATCGATCACGACAATTCCTAGATTAACATTTCTGTGCTGAATTAACAATCAATAAGTTTTTATGAACAGACAATAATACTTATATAGTCATTTGGACAATAGCTGAGTCGTCTAGACTCACGATTTGTGTCACTTTTTCATAATGAAACTTATTTACTTGTAAAAATATTATAAGGACAATTGCGAGATTTTGCCTAATAAATGGGCACTATTCTTTCAGAAAAAACTGTGCTTTGGCATATTCATATTAAATTAATTCTTGTTAAAATAACATAACACCGGAATAAAAAACAAAAATGAAGCATAGATATTTATTTATAGTCTTTTGTTTGTACAAGTTCAGGTCAAAGTTGCTTCATAACCGGTACAGACTATGTAGGAATGCTTGATAAATATTAACGCATACGTAATACCGATATTGTATAATATTGTTAAATCGAACAGGAAACCTTAGTTCTAGAATTAAAAAAAATAAAAATTCAAATCAGTTGTATAGAACTCGAATTAAATATAATGATTATTTAAGTATATCGATTCTAAATTAGTTATCTGTTGTTTGTTTACCGATATTTCCGTAATGGAATAACTCAGTCGATGCACTCGACGTCAATTATATTTATAGGCGATAAATTGATTTGTCACTATCTAAAGACCTAGGTAAGTTTTCAATTGTAATTCTTTTATTGTGATACGAACAGTAATATTAGTCCGTATTTTAGTTATAATGAGTAACTGAAATGTTGTCATTAAATTAAATTAATCAGAAAATTAGAACTAATATTGTAAATACGAGTGTATGTTTCGTCATCACAGAATTATCGTGGAATTTTACGTACACATTGTTAAAGGTTTTGAAAACGACCAATATCTTTAATCTACAAATAAATTACTGTTGCCGAGGAATAGGATAAATCTACAATAATGCGAGCGAAACCGCGGACACAGCTAGTTAATTTTTTTGACAATTTATATCTGTTCTACATTCTATAATATCTATGTATTTGATAAATTACGAGTTTATATTTAAATCTTAAGAAATAGTTTCAAATATTATTGATAAGTTGAAATTACAAATACAAAATAGAACGCAATTTTGACATCACTTATGTAAAGAACGAATTTTCTTTTGCACCGACAACAAAAAAAACAATACATAATATTTAAAAATTAGAACTAATATTGTAAATACGAGTGTATGTTTCGTCATCACAGAATTATCGTGGAATTTTACGTACACATTGTTAAAGGTTATGAAAACGACCAATATCTTTAATCTACAAATAAATTACTGTTGCCGAGGAATAGGATAAATCTACAATAATGCGAGCGAAACCGCGGACACAGCTAGTTAACACTTATTTTTGACAATTTATATCTGTTCTACATTATATAATATCTATGTATTTAATCAATTACGTGTTTATATTTGTAAGAAAAAGTTTCAAATATTATTGAGAAGTTGAAATTACAAATGCAAAATAGAACGCAATTGTAACATCACTTATGTAAAGAACGAATTTTCTTTTGCACCGACAACAAAAAAAAAACAATACATAAGCTACAATAAAAAAAAAAAATGCATTTTATTAGATCTATTAATACCTTAAACGAATTTATTTACTTTTTATAAGTACTTACCAACATGCTAATTAGAAGACAATGCAATAGCAGAGTTTGCTTTTTTGTGATCAAATGCATCGTTCGTATGTTGATTAATTTAGACCCTTGGTATGAAGTAACGAGAATAAAAACAATTGTGTTCTTTGTATAAATAAATAAAGTAATTGTTCAAGTAAACGCAAGGTAAGCAACCGACGCTTTATACCTGCACATTTGTGTTAAAATTTATTGTTTGTACTAATTAAAAACACTTGATTCAGTAAGCGATCGTTACGTTCCATTAAAATTTATTGTTTATACTAAAAAAACGCTTGATTCAGTTAGCGATCGTTTCCGTAACTCAGAAGTTAGGCAATTCAATACGATGATAGAATATTACGAATCGATGATAAGCGACTTTTTGATAGCTAACCAAGAAACAACGTTTTTTTATGTAACCGCGAAATCGTGTTTTACGGCCAGATTAACTACCTCTTTAAACACTTTAGGAACGAGAGCAATGAAATAATATCTACAGGGAAAAGTATTAAAATAATTTTAAATCAAAATTGTTTCGAAAAAAAAAGTAACAGACTTAATTGTCTACATTCAATCAACAGCAAAACTTTTTATCGCGTTCGAAATTCAAACAAAAACGCTCAGGTCGGTTTAGACTAGCGCACGTACATTCCCGCGCAACGGGGCGGCCATCTTGCGAGATCATTTTCCCGACCGATATCAGAACGATATTCGGGACAGATCGATCCATTAATCATAACGAAGTTAGATCGATATCGGCTATCGCAAACAGTGTTTAATTTATTATAGGCCATACCGATAATTGATTTAGGTGCGTAGGCGCAAGAGGTCGGTGCGAATAACATTAACAATGGCGCCACCAGCGACGGTATGGAAATAAGCTCCCTTGAAGGCATAATGTATGTTCAATTATGAATAGAAAGCACGTTGACAATTGTTTTGTATTTTTTAATGTTATGTTAGCAGGCTGCCAGCATACAATGAATACTTATTGCTACGATTTAAGACTTCCGATTAATATGTATACAATATATATATAGAACTTAGACTGACATTTATACAGTAAACTTTTAGATTATAATAAACACCTATAAGCAATACTTTATACAAATGTACGTATCTATGTTCCACATAATGACGTATTTTAACACTAAAACCAAAACATTGGAATAAAATCTCTTTAGTTCCATTTTGGAATAAGTAGGTTGCATAATTTTTTGTATCGACCTATTCATTGATTGTTGATTCTTATTATCCTGTCATAAAATGTACGTATATCTTCAATTTTGAATCGGTATGAAAATAATTTTTTTTTTCCGCTTCAATGAAAGTAATTCATGGAATTTTTACATATCGAGATATTATCGAAGTTAAGGCTTAATCAGTTTTCAGCAGAATTATATTCTGAATCAAATATATCTAGGACTTCTTCAACACTTTTTTAGTCCAGTGCAAGACTGGAGTTTATTGTTCTCAGACAATAATTATCTCCTCGAATCCCTTTTCGTCCAATGTTATTGTGCTATTGCCATAGGGGCAATACCTGCCTTAAATTTAATCAAATAAAAGTTATTCACAAAGACATCGCAAAGTTTATTCTTGAAATAGAAGAATATATTCATGGCAAGCCCTTGCCCGCGGATTTGTTTTTACCTGTACCACTCACAAAGTATATTCAAAATCTTATGATCGTTTAAGTAGTAAAGGGTTGAAAGTGTAACAAACGAACCAAAGTCAAATTCGTATTTATATTAGATTAGTTTATATTGATTATAGCTACAAAAACGCAAGCATCTTTATAATAATAATATAGAAAAAAGCAATTCTCAAGTACTACACCAATTAGTTTATTCTTGAAATAGAAGAATATATTGATGACAACCCTTTGCCCGCGGATTTGTTTTTTCCTGTACCACTCACAAAGTGGATTCAAAATCTTATGATCTATTGAGTAGTAAAGGGTTGAAAGCGTAACAAACGAATAAAGTCAAATTCGTATGTATATTAGATTTATTGATTATAGCAACAAAAACATAAGTATCTTTTAATGATAATATAGAAAAAAGCAATTCTCAAGTATTCCACCAATTGTAATAGAATGCAGATAAAAAATTAAAACGTTATCAAAAAATTATCCCTTTATAAACGGGTATAGAAGTAATACCAATTGGGTATCTGAATGTAACTTAGTTTTATGGAATTTAACTACTAGTCAAAAACAAATTGTAAATAGAATTGGACATCAAAATAATCTCATTTCATGAAAATTGATAACTCTATTTTGTTTGTCATCTATGACAAAAATCCTTGTATCTGTATACAATAAACATTTGTAGACAGTTTTATCTATAAGAATGATCGTAAAGTTAAAGAAGAAAGAGCGCATTTTCTTTCTCACTGAATCATTATTATTATTTTATGATATTTATGATTCGTACTAAGTACTTACTACTTCTTAGAGTTAGGAAGTCTAGATATACTTACAGTTATTTAATCTATTATTTTTACTAAAAAAGTTCATTACAAAGCTAAAAGAAAAGATTCCGAAATGACATTTATGGAAAATATCTTTCATGACCTCTATATTCCATTTTGCATTATAATTATTTAAAAAATGGTAAACGGTAAAGAAATCTTGGCCGCTCTGAATATAGCCGTAAGTTTGGACTTGCGCGTAATATAGTCAAAGAGTTTAATATTAAACAAAGTAAAAGAACTATTATAGGAATCTAAAATTGGCATATATCCATCCTTAAGTTGCATTGATATATAAAAACCCAAGATACACAGTCAATGTCTCAAACCCGTCCGTATAAAATGAGTGCACAATTGAGAATTCTGTGCCTATTTTTAATAGTCTCTCGTCACTCGCGTCTTTGGACTTTTTGTGCACTGCTTTGTAAAAACCAACTTTAAAATTCGCGTAAGGTTGAAAGGCGCAAAAACATAAGTTTATAGTATAACTAAGGTATATCGGTGAGTTTTTGCGGGACGGTTTTGAGCGTTACTTTTCTTCGAGACTGCATACTGAGTTCTTATATATCAATGTTAAGTTGTCTCAATTGTATACATATACGCTAATACGTGTGTTTTTATCTAAATTTGTGTTCTGCGGTTATGTTCAGAGCGGTCAAAAATTTGTACTTATATGGAACTAACATATTTAACTATGAACATTGCCGGCTTTTAGAGTATCATCAGACAATTTTAACGTAGCTACAAGATACCTAATTTATAAATTTATATAGGTACAATTGATAGTCTGCAGTATTTAAAAATTTCTCAAAGTAACCAATAAAACATTTATAATCTTAAGTATTATTATATAACGTTCAAGGAACATTAGCAACATGCTTAAATTTTGTATAAACACGATCTCCACTTGTGATCTCAAAGCAAACGAGACGAAACTGTGATTAGCAATTGCAATGCGTTCAAAACATTGTGTTAATAATATTTAATGTATACTCTATCTCGTTTTTGGAATCTTTTCGATTGTATATGAGTGTTTTACATTGTGATCATTATTCTGTGATATTTACCAAATAGAGTTTGCAAAAAAGTGCAGGATCTCTTTACGTACAGATACGAGTGATAGGTTGGTAGCGCTTACTGCTTCAAGAAGATGTGATGTAATGAATATTTTTATTGAATACTTACAGTTAACTAGCTGTAATCCTTATTTTTATTCTTTTTTACAAATACTTATAATCATTAAGGCAAGATTGGTATTCTAGAATTATAGTGTACAATTATTTGACAAATGCGTCGGCACAACGTGTGTCAAACATTCTAAAACATGCAATTGGTAGAAAAAGGGCAAAGGGTAGGATACCTTTTCGGAAAAGATGTAACATTTCACATGGCGATCGTAAGTTTTCATTATTTAAATTTACAATTCCCGCCATCTGTCGGGCGATAGGGAAACTCCTTTTTTGCTCTGGTGTTCAAGATATTTATAATTCACTCGTACTTGCTAGCGCTTTTTTTTTTTCGAAATGACTATGCTATTGACCTGGTAGGGTCTTTACAGCTTCACCCTAGCGCAATTAATAGAAGCTAGATATGTAAGTTATTTCCTATATCAATCAAAAAGTATTAAAATTTAATTTAAAAAATCTTTTTGTTTGCAGATACATAACACATTTTTGTCTGAAAAATGTCTTTATTTTAATGATTATTATTTGATATGAGAACTTTAAATTTGAAGCAACGATGGTACAATGGTAGCATGCCCAGTACATGGAAAAAGCAGTCTCGATTCTTTCAATAAGCGATCAGCAATGAATAACGCCATGATGAACATAAGCCTTGACAGCACCTTTTCTACTAAGTAGGTACTTCATATATAGGGAATAATAACTATTATTCTCAAGTTGAAAACACGATGCCGAAACAAGTTGTATATTGATCCCTATTTATAATTAAAGGGAAATTTATAAATAGAAGAACGGATAGGTATTTATTTTATTGTAGCTTCATAGTGACAATATTGTATCTAATAGTAAATATTGTGCAATCCAAAAAAATACAACAACATATAGATCGTGATCAATCGAGAGTGATCGCTCTCAAATCGGCCTGCAAGCCTGCGGCTGCGCTTGCCTTAGTAGTCCGGTGAAGCTGTTAAGACCTTGCTAGGTCAATAGCATAGTCATTTCGAAAAAAAAAACCAGCCGGCTGCTGGATGTACACCGACCAATTCCGAAAAGCGTAGATTTTAATTCCAGTTAAACATAATTGCCATATCCTTTTTATGATAACGTGTTTAGAACGTAACGTAACGTGTTTAAAGTCAGCTTTTTACATTATATTTATTAATTAAGAAATCAAACAAATTACAATTTTATTTTCAAAGCCTTAGGGTACTAGTTAATTTATCGATTGATTCGTCAATCAACTACTTAAAACTCTATTATTGTCTTGATATGTAAATCATGTAAAGTTTTTAAACAAACGTATTTTCCAATAAAAACAACAGTCATCGTATAAACAGATACATGTATCTGCAACCGAGTAGATACAAGATTTGCATTAGTTATTCATCACTTGCCATGTCACCGACCTGTGCGGACGACGGCATTTCGCCTAAATACATCGCATTACACCGCCAATGGCGTTTTTAATATACAGTTGATTCTATGTAGACCCTGAAATGTTCGTACATATGAGGAAAATTGTATTCCGTTCGTACTTTCCTATATGTTAAATTAAGTTACTTTGCCATCATTCCGACACGGTGTTCAACCCTGTAGAACGTATCCCTTTGAAGTCTTTCTTCTATTCCGTAGACCAACATTCGAATCGATATCAAATAATAATGTAGTTAAAATACTAACCTTTTTCATTAAAACTATATATATACAGTGATTTGTTCACAAATGCAGCTCCCGTAACAGTTTTAGATTCTCGGCAACGGATTTCAAATCTGTGGACCGTGGCCGGACAAATATAAGAATGTAGTATGTATCATAATTATTTTGTAATAATTATATTGTAGGAGATTTTGGCGGGATCTTAGTCTGTCATGTAGTGGATTTTATTTTTTATTCATAATCTTGTGTTACTTGACTCTATATTGTGTAAAATTGGTGGTGTTTTATGTAATATAGTTTGTTTATTGTGCATAAGTGAAGTGAATAGAAAATAATACCACGGACCATGAATTCTGAGATGCCACAAAAACTCCATGGAAAGTTCTAACAAGGGAGCCACCATCTTGTTAGAATATTGAATTAATTACTCGACAATGGAAATTAACAAACTCTCTGGAACATAAAACAAAACATTGACACTGGCAAATGCTTCTGCGGAGCCACAAAACAAGAAGAAGAAGAAGAATTATATTGTAACATTCAATACCAGAAGTTCATTTTAATCAGGACGCTCTTGCATTTTTAAGTAGGCTTGTATTATTAGTCCTCTGATAATAAAAAAAGTATCAAAACCTTTTGGAACTTTTGTCTAAACAAAGAGATTGAAGTATGTAGGTAGTGTTACAAATAATAACATTTTTCATATAAAACCTTTCATTTTAATATGCAATAACTTAAATCAATAAACTAAAATAAGCATTCGTTTTCAATGTTGACAATTAGCCACTGAGCGTAAACTATGACTTCGCCCAAGTCGTAAACATAAAACTTAAAATAACTATCTATTGCTATCTAACTATATAAATAAATTAATATTATTAAATTAATTAATTATGCACTGGTATTTGGTCACTAGTGCAGCTACCGGAACAGTTCTTGATGCTTAGCAACAGATCTCAAATTTGTGGACTCTTGTCAGACAAATATAAGTATGTATTATATTATAATTATTTTGTAATAATTATATTGTAACATTCAATACCAGAAGTCAGTTTAATCATTTTTGCATTTTTAAGTAGGCTTTTATTATTATTTTATTAGTCCTCTCATAATAAATAAAGTATCAAAACCTTTTGGAACTTTTTTCTAAACAAACATATTGAAGTATGTAGTGTTACAAATAGGTAATAAACAATAACTTAAATCAATAAACTAAAATATGCATTCGTTTTAATAGTTGACAATTGGCCACTGAGCGTAAACTATGACTCTCTTTTGTTTCTTATTTATAACTGCACGTACCATAAATTGATATAAATATTAAAATATTTTTGGGATTTCGATTATTTAACACTAAATAATAACAATACAAATTGAATCGTGTTAAAGAAAACGACGCAAAAGTCGTAACGGCTTTTATTCTATAAAATATTCCAATCGATTGGCAGATCAAATTCATAAATTAAGCATGGAGTTAGATAACTTGGAACATTCAACGTTCTTATTTATTAAGATATGTTTTCTTATTGGAAGTTTGTGCTATTCGTAAAGGAGGCGTCAATTAGTACCTATACATTGGAGTGTTTATGTGAGAAATCCAACAATAGTACCTAGATTATAATTTTGATGGGGTAAACTCATTTGTATTCTTTCTTGTTTGCATAGAGATTACCATATTAATATTTCCATGTCTTTCAGGAAAATATCTTATAAAGTATACAATAAACATCTACAATTACTTGAATCAAAGAAATAGTCAAAGCATGTTGTATGTTAATAATAAATTGACAATAAATAAAAAGTTCTGAACACGATGGTGACGTTGTATAGATCAGATAATTGGCATTGTTTTAGAATATATAATCCTAATATTGCCGCCCTTGTTTTATATAATAACATTATTACACGCTAGTGTTTATGTGAGAAATCCAACAATAGTGGATTTTAATTTTGATGGGGCTAAACTCATTTGTATTCTTTCTTGTTTGCATAGAGATTGCCATATTAATATTTCCATGTCTTTCAGGAAAATATCTTATAAGTATACAATAAACATCTACAATTACTTACTTACATGTTGTATGTTATTAATAAATTTTACAATAAATACATAATTATTTCTAAAAGTTCTGAACACGATGGTGACAACGTATAGATCTGATAACTGGCATTGTTTTAGAATATATAGTCCTAATATTGCCCTTGTTTATATAATAACAAATAAACAATTGACCGTTACATTTTACACGTGCCACCGTTCAATAATGACCTGAACCGTTTACCTATTTAAAATACATCCACGTCCGTTAGACCATTTTTCAAATTCAATCCAGAGGTGTTCTATAAATTTCCGTTCAGAATCGGTCGCGTTTGGCTTTTAAATCGAATGTCAACAAACATGGCGGCGTCAAACAAATCGATTTCTGAATTTTGAACGCTGCGTTCGACAACGCCGACTCGTTATGCGTGCCAGTTTGTTTTTTTTGTACACAATAAAATAATATTTTATTACAAATTAATAAAAGTAAATAAAAACAAGGTAATTGAAAACGTTCGTTACAACCGTTAGAGCAAGAAACGAAGTACCCATGGCATAAAAATAACTTGCGGCAATTTTAACGAAATATTCCGACTTGATTATTGTTGTACAAACGGTCTGTTGTGTATTCAAGCGATTACGGTGTCTACTTTCTGGTTCCATTTTCTCGTTTAGCGCAATTTATCAGCGTTGAGTGACATCAATAAGTTTTTCGACGATTTCATACGTTCTTTATATGGGTATGATAATTTGTTTCCGGTATATGCGTCGCGTGCGCAAGGCACGACAAACTATTACATTCATGGCGTTTGCACGATTTGCATTTGAAATATTTCTTCTGGCTCGCGCCTCTAGGACACAATGCTTTCGGGGAGAGACGGCATATTCAATGAAAGATTTGAGGTGTATGTCATATCGTATTTCGTGGTACATTTTTCTTTGATCGTGCGATAATAGGGCTCATTTCGTGGCACACGTGCGGGTATAATAGACAGGGACTGTTAACTTGATTCTTATATGTAAACCATGTTGTACATTTTTGTTGTATGAACAAGAATTAATTACCTTGATTTCTTACGACTTGGATACATATGTGTCAGTAGACGAAAGTTAGTTTAAGTTTTTAGTTTATTTCGGGGTTAATTCAAGCTTTTCGGATGAACTACATATCTATATATCTATATATACATATCTATATTCTATATTAGTTAGTATTATAAAGAGGTAAAGTTTGTGACGTTTTAGGGGGTAATCTCAGGAACTACTGGTCCGATTTGAAAAACTCTTTTAGTGTTATATAGCTTATTTATCGAGGAAGGTTATAGGTTATATATCGTCACGCTAAGAACAATAGGAGCGGAACACTAATCAAGAATGTTTCAAAATTGGGGTTTTTTTCCTCTTGAGAGCTGAGTGTTAGCCCAAAGTAGGTAGTCCACGCGAACGAAGTCGCGGGCAGAGGCTAGTATAATATAATTAAATCATTTATATTAATATTGCTTAACCACCTTTACCTCAATTTCATATATTGTTCATGATTTATAAATAATAAATTAACTTATCATTTATACGACATTAATAAATAAGAGACAACCTTAACTTAAAAATATTATTGAAGCAATAAACTACATTTTTCAATTAATCAGCATTATTCAGAAAGAGGCGGTTTTTAATCATGTTTATTTATGTGTTTTTATATAAAATTGGTCGTAAATTAAATACAACAAGAATCACTTAACTTTCCAAAATTTTCCACCGGTATTTATATTTTTGCAGGTGATGAGGTCAATTAATGAAGTCCAAAAATTAATTTCGTTGCGCATTAATGCCGGTGTGGCGTAAACGTGGCGTTGGATGCTTTTGTTTTATTGAATAATTGCCCAGAGGTGTTTCGGACGAGACGGACTGGTTCGTCCAAGGCCAGCCGTCGAACTTGCCGCGTACCCATTGCCATTGTCCGTATTCTTTACTACGTCCGAGTCTGCGAAACTCGTTCACACTTCGTGACGTGAGCCGGTATGATTTTGAAAATAAATTTTCTTACGCCCTAAGTGGGAAGTCGACTTTCAATTATTGTTATTAAATCTAAAACCTTTGCAAGTTCGTGTATAGTATAATTACTGCGTAGAGATTTATTTTCTGAACGATAAGTTGAACAACATTTTTTAAATCATTTTCTTCTCTCCCATTATTAAAAATACAAAATATTAATAGAATAAAAAAAAGAATAGACCGTGAAGTTTTTATTACACAAAGTATTGATTTATAATTCAATTAGTAACGAATTAATGTTTTATACTACTAGTGTAGTATAATCATCATCACATTAGCTTGCTTTAAAGACCCAGTATAAGGCCATAGACCTCTTCCTGAAGGAAGGTATGGGTATAATGACCACGCCAGCACCCGACGTATTAACAATTTCAGACTTCGAGAAATCCAACATGGTTCTGTATTTTCCTACATACGAAAGTATTAAAATTTCTCAGGTTCAGGTTTCCTCAGTCAGCGAATTCCGAAAAATTCATTGGTACATACCGGGGTTTGAACCTGCAGACATCGAATTAACATTCCATCACGTCTCTATACTACCGATACGGTGCAATAATACCATACCATAATTTTGTAATGCAGAAAATACACATGAAACCTGAAAGAATAATACATATCAAGCCTAACTATCGAAACACAAGCACCTACTTATGAATTCATCGTCTCAACTTGCTCGTACAATGTAATAATATTGTATAACCATATGTAAAAGTTAGCTATAAAATACAAAACGTATAGTCTATGAGTCAAGATAAATCATTTCTACAAATAATCAGTGAGTCATTTATAATTACATTTTTAATATCAAAATTCTGACTAATAATTGGTAGTTTTACAAACGTGTGTAATTACACGTTTGTAGAGAAACATCCAGACAGGATTATACAGTTTGAATGCCTCTCTTTGCTAACGTATATTAGAAAGTCGAAATGCATACATATTACGTATTAACTTTTATCGATACAGTACACGCGATGTTACGTTATTATATGATTTAACGACTCGATATTGCCTTAGATAAAATCTTAATCCGCTCTATATTTACTATCTATCTGTCAATACAAATAAAACTGTTTTATATAGCTTACTTGTAATCGCTCGCGACTTTGTCCGTGCTACATTATAATGCGAGTTTAACAACGAGCAGATAATAATTGAAGCGATAATGGTTTACTTGATAGCGTGTTTGGACACAGGGTTGATGGATTTAGGTTCGATTCGTTGCAATTGAGTCAGAACTTACTATTTTTTTTAAATATATAGTAGCACGGCAATATGACTGTACTGTGCCTGATGGTAAGCACAGTACAATCCAAAAACAATGGCGACCACCGAGTGACACACTATCCATCGCCGGTCGCCGCTGTCATGCCGGCCTGCGAAAAGCTGGATATGCACAGGCTGATCCCGAAACGCGACCTGCAAAAGCGAATCACTGTGACGGGCTTTTTCGCCATATACACGGTGGTTGCGACCCAGTCAGGCTGTAAAACCCTACCACCCCGCTTTCGCCATTGCCTCGTTCGTTATTCAGCAGGGTGCACCACGTGCAGGTGAGGTTGGCTTGGATGTCTCAAGTCTTAGATGTTATTTGACACCCCTTGCATCCCAATTGAAACCATAGCATGATGGTAGGGTTTGTTCTAAGTCCGCCTGGCTAGCTACCGCCCTCTAGTTGGAAATCTGTCGCCAAGTATCTGTTGGTGTGTTCCGGCAGCTGCATTTGAGAACCAGTCCCCTCTAGATTTGGCGTGTTTAACATATCATGTGCTCATTTAACATCAGACAAGAATGTGGTCAAATGCTAAACCTATAAGGTGTTATTACAAAAAAGTTAAATACTTAGTGAACCCTGGCTTTAAAAAGGTCTCGCATTAAATGCACCGCGGTCGATGAATGTTCGCCATCTTGCTCTTTTGTCTCGCTTTGTTTACGTTCGGTTGGACTTGTGAAAAAGGATAACGCGAACTTGCCTCGGGCGAGCTCGGTGCATTTATTACGAAACTTTTTAAACTAAGTATTTAATACGTATTTAACTTTTTGTAATAACACGGATTTAGTATAAAAACACATAGCTTAACCTCTCTATAAGAACACGCTTAGGTGTACCACATTGCATGAATGTTCGCCATCTTGCTCTTTTGTCTCGCTTTGTTTACGTTCAGTTGGACTTGGGGGAAAAAGGATAACGCGAACTTGCATCGGGCGAGCGCGGTGCATTTATTACGAAACCTTTTTAAACCAAGTATTTAATACGTATTTAACTTTTTTGTAATAACAGGGATTTAGTATAAAAAACTAACCTGTGTATAAGAACACGCTTAGGTGTACCACATTACGTAATAAATAATCTGTCAAAAGGTGTTAGAACTTAGTCAATATATAAAATATATATACCAACATTCATTTATAAATATAGTATTTGAAGAAGATAATATAGGACTTGTCTGTAAAGACTTAACTCATTTTTTTCTTGTCTTGTCAATGTCCGTAATAAAAAAGCATAGATAAAGTTATTGTAAATTTTGAAAATAGTCCAATGAATTAAGTAAAAATAGAGAGAGAGAAAATATACATTTATTTGGAAATGTGGAATAATTATGTTTATAAATACATATATGGATTAAATATATTGTGAAGCCACTCCAATTCAGTAATAAAGCATGTTATCTTCCAATAATTAGCGATAACTTCCCAAAACGTTATCTACAATGTTTGCTATTAAATAATCGATAGGTACTCAATCGATAACCGGTCATTGCCTATAAGACAGGAAAACTGTTCATTTCCCTGGAACTTGGCTGCGATGACGCATTCTCTATCGCGTAGGTATTACGCGAAAACATTACATTCATTCATACAAATTAATCATAGTGTATCTCTTGTCCTACATAAATTCTTTACCTTTTATCTGTCACTTAAATATTAAATTCTCATAGTACCATAACATGCCGGTTTGAATTTATTACTACATATTATGAAAACTATATTCTATGATACTAGCTATGCCAGGAGTTTCACACGCATTTTTGAAAGAAGAAAAAAGAGAGAAATACTTTATTGATGGAACATACATACAATTAAATTAAACAAACAAATTAGACAATAAAACGAGATACATTTGAAAAAAAAACATGTCTAACGATTGGCAAACTCATACAGCAAATATGTGCATTACAGCACTACTGCAGCGTTAATTTTCGATGGAATCCCATGACAAACGGACGTTCAGTTGGTCATATTAATGTTATAGTACAACATTTAAAGAACAAACCTGTACAAACAAATAATACAGATACACATAACACGGTACAGATGACCACATTCAATAGGTATGGATACTGTAACTACAAATTCAAGATTTTTTTAATCGACTTCAAAAAAGTTTTCAATTCGTTTTTATTTTTTTATATGTTTGTTATCTCAGAACTTCATTATTCATAATCCTGTTTGGAAAATTCGTCTTTATTAGAAAGGGCATATTTCCAAGAGAGTCCATTTAGCATTAGCCCTTGGATTTCCAAGATACACCAGGTAATTCCTCAAAATCGAATAGGAAATGCATAGCGATTAAGGTAGTAATGGGATTATGACAATTAAAGGTACCAATTAATACCAATAGGTACCAATGGTCAAGTATATTATGGTGAATTTTTTTTAGATATTTTTTTATGAAGTCGTTATCATTTAATGTGTTATTTTATTATAATAAATATTTGAGTTATAGCAAAATTTATCTTATGTATCTAAATATTTTCTGAAGTAAATGGCTGAACTGGATACAAGTGGATTCGCTAGAGCGCCACCCCGTAGCAAGATTCATTCGAAATAACAAAAACGTTCCCCGTATAAACTCTCGAGCTTGCCTAGTTTTTTCCATGATAGGTCCAACAGTAATAGAATGATACTAGCTGATACCCGAAACTTCGTCTGCATCGAAAGCACCATACCGCTTGCCCCACTTGTCTACATTTTAATATAATAAAATCATACTTCATTAAACTTTAATAACTGTATATTATATTAAACTATTGTGATAGTTCTTTTTTTAGATAAGGGCCCATATTTAAGACTTTATACATAAAAATATATCAAAATGTATTCAGTAGTTTTGCGTGATGCGCACACAACTAAATTCTTATTTATATTGTACATGAGTACGTATAGAAGATATGTGTATAAGCGGATATGACGAAAAATATTTTTTGTTTTTTTAAATACCTTTAATTTAACTTCCTTTTCGAATATTATTATTTAAAGGTTCGATTCCTCCGAACATCCGTATATTATTCGATCACATTATGTTTGTTTATTAGATATATTTTGTTCTAAATAAATAAGTATATGAATTAAGAAATTATTAATCCAAGTTTCTTTTAACATTATCAGACCTGAGCAACTTGTAGTTATATAAAAGGTTAATTTCTATTTAACATTTCTCTCCTATCTTCATGATTTTGCGCTGAAATGTAATTAATATATAATAATTAAATTAATTAAATATTCAATGTAATATATAGAAATATATTTTGTAGTAAAGACTAACTTAAAATAAAGAAAATGGTACACGTAAAAATGATTTCATAATTATTGTTCTATTTTCCGTATTAAAGTATTCGCGGAACTGCTCCACTTATCTGAAACTAATAAACGTTTTTGTTTAAATAAACCGACAATAATTCTTAACGGGAATGAAATAAGGATGACAATTGTCTAACACAACTAAACGTACGTAAAACAAGTACTTACATAGTTCTATCGTGTGTGAAACCTAATGTAAAAAAACACTGACTAATAAAATCATCTAAGTATATTATGTCCATTTACTACTTTTCTCTCGTACTTGAGTAACGTCGTCATTAAAATTACAATAACTTTTGATAGAGTGAACCGATTTTAATGAAGCCAAGACTAAATGGTCCTCGAGGATATGCTTTATGGTTTGGCAGACGCAATAAGCACAGTCTCTAATAAAAATAGCGCTCAAAACCGGCCGCAAAAACTCTCCAATATAGTGGTTATAGTCATGCGATAAACTTATGATTTTGCAAATTCAACCTTATCTAAGTGATTTAAAGTTGTTTTTACAAGGACGCAAACGACGCGAAGCTATTTGAAATGACTGCATAATCCAAAAGTATGCACTCATTTTTGTGTGCCGTCTGTGAGACGTTAAGTGTGCATCTTGGGTTTTGTATATCAATGGAACAGACAAACAGACTGATAGACATACAGACATTTCTAAAAATAATTTAAATGTATTTCAATATTTATTCTAAGACACGTGCAACGTTTTTTTTTTCGACAAAAATCTAAAACACATCTAAAAAGACATACACGTTACATTTATATTTTCATTATATATATAGATAATTTTCCATTCGTACTTTTTAAACATTTTCATAAAATAATATTTATACATACTTGAGTATTATGTATCATAGTTCCGACTACTTACTACACTTACGAACATAACAACTCTCCAATATAGTGGTTATAGTCATGCGATAAACTTATGATTTTGCAAATTCAACCTTACCTAAATGATTTAAAGTTGTTTTTACAAGGACGCAAACGACGCAAGGCTATTTGAAATGACTGCATAATCCAAAAGTATGCACTCATTTTTGTGTGCCGTCTGTGAGACGTTAAGTGTGCATCTTGGGTTTTGTATATCAATGAAACAGACAGACTGATAGACAGACAGACATTTCTAAAAATGATTTAAATGTATTTTATTATTTATTCTAAGACACGTGTAACATTTTTGTTTTCACAAAAATCTAATAAGTACATACACGTTGCATTTATAGTTTCATTATATATATATATAGATAATTTTCCATTCGTACTTTTTAAACATTTTCATAAAATAATATTTATACATACTTGAATACTATGTATCATAGTTCCGACCACTGACTACACTTACGAACATAAAGTACAATTGGCTGATAATGAAATATTCCCAAGTCGACAGTTTTACGCCTCAATGAATCATTAAATTCTACAGTACAAATGTTATATTAATTCGTTTTTGTGTTTTACAGTTCCATTAGATTTGTATTCAAGCATATGAGTTGTCCCTTTATTTTCATATATTAAATCAACGGTGCCGTCATGTATGACATACGTTAATGACTGATCTACTTAAATTAATAGACAACGTCATTAATGAGTAATGTATGTGTAATACTAATATTTACAATTATTATGTTTAATTCATCTAGAATATTCTTATTTGTATCTATTATTTTTTCGATTTTTTTTTCGAACTACGCTATTGGCCCAGCAAGGTATTAACGAGCGCTTAAGGCACTCAGCCGATTTTATTTTGACAACTAGCTCAAGGGTGCGCGGCACACCTCGGCTTTGGCTGTTGCCAGATACATGCAATTCGCGACCTATCTGAGCTAAGCTAAGCTAACTATTCATACATTATATGAGTTGTTGAAACATATGTGTGTGCCAAGCATACATATCTCAACAACCCTTATATATATTTCGTATCGGAAAATATTCTAAACTATTTCAGTTTGATAAGGGAAAAAAATAAAACCCTTCCACTTGCATATGTACGCGTGCACGTGTGTGGAGGTGATATGCGTGTATATCTCCGGCGCTCTCACTAACCGAACGAAACGCAACGCTAGCACTGTTACTTCACATCGGTTTTCTGCGAGAGGGTGGTACTGCCCCGGCGAGCCGACCCATTCATGCAAAACCAGTAATAGTTTCAGCGTGGCTCTACCACTATTAAAAAGTATTCCATTCGTTAAGTAGAATTTAAAACTCACCATGACGCTACAGGAAAACTAAATAAATACATATAACATTATATTACGATCTTACAGTAAACTTTAAAACAATAAAATTTAATCAGTATTAATTTGTTATTATACGAACGACGCGACGCCATAAATTGACGACGAAGTTTCGCATTTTTATTGATAATTAAAATTACCTGCAATTAAGCTAAACCTAGTCAAATTTTTCATGAACCACGTAAAGCATCAGACACCATATCACCCGAGTTCAATGTATAATTGCCATTGTATAAGTAATAACGTAATTACAACTAATTGTAAATCACTATGGATTAGCGGGCGGTGCGGTGTTTTTTCATATACACGATCTTTATCTTATTTTATGATTTAATTACATGTTAATATTGGGTCTCATTACGTATCGATACGAAATAAAATTAATTCTAGTTTATAATTACATATTATCCTTTATAAAAGGTGTGGCTGTACACGTACGTTGGTCTCAATATATGTAACTAGATTTTACCCGTGGCTTGGATCGCTACAATGTACATTTTTTCTAGATCATGTACCCCATGTCCTTTTCTATATCCTTGACAGCGTGTATGCAAAATTTCATCATTATTCTGATGTAATTTAACTGTAGTTTATCTGTTCAATAACGTTATCGGTTCGATAACTTGTCACTTTGCGTTTCTGAACACACAGTCATAAGATGAATGTCAGTAAAACTCAACGGGCTATTTGACAGTTTATCTTATGGATAACTTTGTAGAGTCAATAACTATTGGTAGTTTAGCCGAGTATCTCAGAAACCGGGCATTACACATTTTCGCATTTATTTAATAAGTTTTTAATTAGTTGTACAAAAAAGAAGTATTTTCATTTTAGATCGGTATCACAAAAATACATAACTCAGACAGTGTGCTATGTACTTGAATGTGTACATAAATACACAGAAAAATGAACAAAAACAGTGTGCACACTGCACACGTCCATCCCAGACTTTAGAGGTAAATGTATCCGTCGCAACAAATTACCCTCCAGGCTGTTCCATTGTTCAGGGTTGCCAAAAATAATAAAAATTTCCTTAAAACAATAGCACCCCCGGGCGTCGACTGCCGCTTAAGATATTCATGATAATTATTTTAGAAAATATACCCGCCTCCAAACGCTCCTTGTCGGTAACAGGTGTGGTAACTTGTTTAATGGCCTATATAAAAATATCGGCTTTAAAATTTTACACACATTCTTTTTTATAGGTATAATACATATTCTTGTAGATAATGGAATGATCTAGAAAAACGATGTATTATGGTTTTCGGATCAATTTGCTGGTTCAAAATATACACAAGGGTACTTTATGATGTTATCATCATCAGGCTCTACGTGATGGGTCATAGAGCTCTTGCTTCAGCAGCTTCCTTTATTATGGTTTTCGGATCAATTTGCTGGTTCAAAATATACACAAGGGTACTTTATGATGTTATTATCACCAGACTGTAAGAGACCCACTGATAAGTCATAGGACTTTTGCTGAAGGAAGACATGGGCATAATCACCATCCCAACTCACGAAGTATTGGCAATCCACACAAATCTACAGTTCTATTTTAGTATTACAAGAACATTTCTCAGGTTCTATATACGGTGGTACTACAAGGACATTTCTCAGGTACAGGTTTTCTCGCGATATTTTCCTTCACCGTCAGAAGATAATGTTACCGATTTAAATCGGTAAACGTATGCGAATACCGAAAAATTCGTTGGTACATTCCAGGGTTTGAACCTACGGACATCGGATTGATATTCCACTGGTAAAACCACTCGACCACCACGGCTAATCTTTAGGATTTATGACAAGTTAATTACAATAATTTAATTGCTTCGTTTAATGTCAGTGACGTTCAAGGTTGCCGGTTCAACTAACACCGGTTCACAAAACAGAATGTTTGTTAAACGTATTTTAATAACATTTTTGGGAGCGGAGGTATGTAATTATTGTTTATACCTGAGGTTTCCAAAGTGTGCACCGTACAAAGTAAAGGGGGGCGCCGTGAGGTTCTACTCTAACCTGTCTCCAGTAACTTAACTCATTTCTTGGCTAGTACAACATATACCATTGAATTCCCAGCACACGCTGACCCACATTATGGTTATTTTAACACTTGTGCCTGTCTATCTATTATCATAGTACATGTACATATTTATATTGCTTATATATCGACTAGATTGTTAGGGCAGGGCGCCGCGGCCAAAATACCAAACTCAAAAGTGCGCCGCGTTATGAAAAAGTTTGGGAACCGCTGGTTTATACCATCAACACCCGGAGCGACGCGACGCTGCGATGCGATTAAGTTTTTTTTTTTGATGCGCGACAATCACGTTTTGATGACGGTTGAAAAAAAGTGGAGACGGCTCTTGCTTTTAATAGTAACTTGTGTAGTTACAAACAAAAAGTGTTTACTATTATACATATAATTAAAATTCACATGTATTCAAATGTTTCATTGTGAACATTCAAATTTGTATTTAAAAATAAAGAACAAAACGCAGACACGCAAAAAAGATGTAATAATTCACAGAATGAAATACCACTGTTCGAAACATATCGTATCTGAGGTATTACTTATAACGCTATCTTAATTTTTCTATATCTCTGGTATCCTAATTGCTGTAATATTGTTTTATTATCGAATAAGCACTAATTACAAAAGCCGAAAGATAATATATGTAAAGTGGTACATTCGTTGATATTTTAGATTGCTTACCTGAATTCCAATATATTTGAGTAAAACGAATTTTATAACTTTGCTCATTGTTATTTGAAATTATTATATTATAAATTCATGAAAGTTTTCATTGCTTTTCCATTGATTATATTTAAATAGATTAAAAATCTTTTTTCGCCAATTTTCAACGATATAAGTCATGCTTATATTGAAATTCTCTATACCAATGAAACAATTTATAAGATGGTTTGTTCTTATATAAGTACATTATTACTTTATTAAATAGTATACAAAATTATATAAACTGCTTCGTAATTTTATAACCGTGTCCATGTTTATTGGTCGTTCAAGTTTTCCAATAATAGTTTTTTTTTTACCTCGCATACGACGCCGCTTCCTGGATATTTTGGCAAAATCCTGAACTTAGTAGTCCGGTTTAGCTGTTTAGCCTTGCTAGGCCAGAGCGTAGTCATTTCGAGAAAAGTAAACTGAACTTACCAAATGTATTTAATAAATTGACCTCAGAATTAAAACGTAATATAGGAATGGACAATATTGTTTTCTATACTATTTCTATTATTACTTTTAGAAATAATGTAAACGCTAAAGAGAACAAATTACGAAATATAAATTGCTCACCAAACTTTTTGCGAAAGCCCGAACTTACGGCTACATTCAGAGTGGTCAAACAGATTGTTGGAGACTGTACGAATAATATTAATGATAGCTAGTTTCTTGTGAAACAATGAAATTTAATATAGGTCCGCTATAAGCACGTTTAAACTCTGATATTACGAATAAAATTAAAGTTTTTGTATAAGAAAGAAGACCTCACACCATGATTATCTTTAAGACGTCACTGACGAATATGTCTTACAATAGTGCCAAAGGAAATTATTCGTTAAAGCTATGAAGATAAGATTGATTTTTAAATTAATTCCAATCTTAATTAATGTAAAACACCATCAAGAGATTAATTAGTGCTGTCCTCGAGACATTTTGTGGGCTATTAATCTAAAACCGAATTATTCGACTCACAAATTGAATATTAAAACTTGTTTTGGCCGACAATATATGTATTTGACATTACATGAGCTTACATTGAATGCAGATTTATTGCCATTTTTGTGATTAAGAGTATTATTAATGACCCGTTGACCATAACTTTATTATGAAAGCCACATATATGGTTTGATATTGCATAAATAACTTCAGTTAATTCGACAAAATTAATCAATTTCTATAAATTGTATGTTTAATGTGAAGTTTCAATGTTCAAACACTTTATTTAGTTTCGTTATACCAAACGCTTAAAAGACCCTCGGTTACTACTTAGTAACTTGCTTTGGAACACATTGTATAAGTAAACATCAAAAATATTTATAAATATTCATATTTTATCGACATATTTTATCGATACTTATTAAAGATTGGCTACCACTCGCGTCGTGAGGTGAGAACGATGGTGCCCCCTGCTGTGCGTGTTCAGAGAGAGACGGGAATAAACCAAACGGAATTCAAAATGAAGTTATGGCTTCACGTTCCTTTTTCTCTCCTTTCGAACCTTATTATTTTATTTAAAAGGTAATCGTGGTCAAGTTATACCTGTTTTGTACTTATATGATATGTTTTATGCTCGAGAGTACCTAATTTATTATAATAAATTGTGATCTCACTAAACTTTAAACGAATGGGTCGTTAAAATATTTTTTCATTTTAAATCAGTTCAATACGGTAGCCGTGTCATTTAGTACCTAATTTATTATAATAAATTGTGATCTCTCTAAACTTTAAACGTATGGGTCGTTAAAATTTTTTTTTTCATTTTAAATTAGTTCAATACGGTAGCCGTGTCATTTGAGTTTTACAATTGTAAACAGTATGTCAACTGGTTCATACCATTAACTTGCGTGTTGGACAAATATCGACTGTCAGTGTTTGCAGTTCGCGTGTAAATATCGACAACGTAGTTTGCGTTACGCATCACTACGACTTGTTTGACAAAGTGCGTGAGCGTGGTGCACGGGCGCGAATGCGTAAAGGGTAGTCCACTCGACA
The DNA here is from genome assembly GCA_015888305.1 of Antheraea pernyi. Taxonomy (NCBI): domain Eukaryota; kingdom Metazoa; phylum Arthropoda; class Insecta; order Lepidoptera; family Saturniidae; genus Antheraea; species Antheraea pernyi. The sequence goes on along the minus strand of MU158789.1, from coordinate 908,060 downwards.
ACATCATGTCTGTAAATAAATATCGTTATTTACCTTTTTGCCTTACCAAATATCAGAAGTACTTAATTTACCAGTTAAGTTTAATTCTGTTCGTTCCTACGGTCGTCTAGTATTTAGAAAATGATTATTGGCTTCTCGTTTCCATAACATAAATCAACTATATCATTTTGATTTATGTTAACATAAATAATTATAATCGGGTTTTAATATTTAAAGTGCAAAATATACATTTTTCACAATTAATAACCGTTGTTATCGCTTTGCATAAATTCCCAATACATTTTCCATTACAAATACTCTTTATAACAGAGAACGATGTTTTATGCATGAGACGCCCATATTGTTTCCAAAATAAAACGTATCGTACCTATCATTTGTGCAATAAGTCAGATTAAATTGTATTAAGTATTATGTCATTCGTTTAATAGATTTAATATTTAAATAGAAATCGTGCTCGACTTTAATGTGTTTAATCAATCATAAGTTACGATTAATTACTTAGATAGGCGAGCCCGTCCGTGTGTCCGATTGTTAGAGTAAGTAAAGAAACATAACGAGCTTCATTGTCCATTACTTGATTATCAAAAGTTCAAGGTTTTATTATGAGATGTATATTAATTAGTTGTTTGGAAATAACTGGCCTCTTAATCCGTATAGAATTACCGTTGCGGAGATAACAATAACTTGACTTTTAAGTCGCATATTATTAAAACTGGTGCTCGCGGATCCTAAGGCCATCGAGCCGTTGAATTCAACCACATTAGATTACAAGGAAATCATTAATTGTTTTCCTGTTTCCATTTTAAAATATCACTAATCATATAAAAACAATCAATTCTATTAGAGTTAAACCGAATGAATAAACGAACGATTCTGATCAATTCTCGGAATGACCTCATAAATCAGGAGTGACGAAAAACGCATTTAAAACTATCAATGTTAATTTATTAATTAAAATCACGGACCGCGTTCGCTACGAAATAGTTCCATGACTTAACTAATCATAATTAAGACTGTCCGCTCGATTATTATGACTGGTTGGTACATACTGAATGATATAGTGTCGATAATCTAGTAGAAAATTAATTAAAAAGTTATTTCGATTGAAAACGCTGTTACCACATCGTTTATAAGGCAGAATGTGCCAAGTAACGGTGAGAGATGGGTCTCACTACCGGTTTTACACGGCCGACATCATTGTAATTATCTACAAGCAGCGCTCATTTGTCGAAACTCATGTATAGAATTCAAACTTTCTTTCATAGTGAAATTGACCGCTAAATGAAAATGTTTTCTTGTTTCACTTACATTACCGATGCTTACACTGAATTAATTTATTATTATATTGTTAGAGGGAGATTGCTTTGTAATTATTTTTATTTATTTATCGAGTATTATTGGTAATTGTCTTATCATTCACAAACCGATGCAGCCTAAATTAGAATCAAATTTTTATAGCACTGCAAAGTGACTGCACTATGCCTGATGGTAAGCATAGTACAATCCAAAAACAATGGCGACCATCGAGTGACACACTATCCATCGCCGGTCGCCGCTGTCATGCCGGCCCGTGAAAAGCTGGATATGCACAGGCTGATCCCGAAACGCGATCCGCAGAAGCGAATCTCTATGACGAGCTTTTTCGCCATTTACATGGTGGTTGCGACCCAGTCAGGCTATAAAACCCTACCACCCCGCTTTCGCCATTGCCTCGTTCGTTATTCAGCAGGGTGCACCACGTGCAGGTGAGGTTGGCTTGGGTGTCAAGTCTTATGATGTTATTCGACACCCCTTACACCCAAATTAGTTAAAGTTAAACTCTTCTCTCGTACTTAACTGACCCGTCATTGAAATTACAATAACTTATGATCAACTGAACCGATTTTAATGAAACAAAGACTAATTTACTCCTGAGAATATGCTTAATGATTTACAATACTGTAGCAATGATGCGTGTTCATACAAACAGAAAAATGATTTAATGTATTTTTTTCACGACGATCGAAAAAGAAGAGACACGTTAGATTTAAATTCTTATTATAAGTAAGAATATATGATCGTAAGAGGGAGATTACTTTATATTATTGCTTTATAATAAAGATTTTCAAAGTATACACAATCAGAATACCTATTAATCAAATAGTTATGGGATAAAATTTCATTGTTATTCGTATCGCATTATATTAAACCACAAGTTATACGGAAGTTTAGTTGATGAGAAGGCCAAAAATCGCAGTTTCTATGATATTTCGATAGTAATGTGACTATATCGGATTGTATGTTCATCCATTCCATAAACAATACCACTTTCCATTACCGCCTTTTTTTATATATCCCGCGAGAACAGAAAGCTCTGGAGGCAGTGTCCAAACATGTTATCAGTTAAATCATCATCGCTTCAAAACAAGCTTAACAACAATTAGGACAAGAAAAATTAAATGTAGTATATTCATTACTTGTAATTTGTTACTAACAAAATAATTAAGACTAAGAATGTGGCTCTTGAAGCGCTTACTTCATAGAGATTTACGAAACCTTGATATCGAACGACGTTACACATTTCGATGTGCTATCGTCGAAGGAGTGTTAGGTAATACCCATTCATATTCCAGTGACCCATTCATAAGGCTTTAACCATGTGATCAATTTCAAGGTCAGATAGTATCGCCGAATATAAACTAACGTACAGATTTCGTTAGCGGCTACCCAGCTACCGGTTTTACGTTCATTCTACGGCTATTATCTACAGCCGATGCGTTGGTGTCACAACATACTTTTTTCTATTCATACATATGTTTGTCCACAAACTGCTGTTGTATTGTTTAGTACACTTTATATTATTTCATCCTTTTATCTTCTTACATCATCTATACACCTTTCAGTTCAAAGATTAATTATTTACTTTCTTATTAGCAATACACTTTAATGGGAAATAGGCTATTTCCAATTAATTTTTTTTTTTAGTTTTTTAATAGGGTTTTTTTTTGTGTTTGACCAGAATCTCATCTGCTGTTAATTAGATTAGACTGGAAATAACTGGCCTCTTAATCCGTATAGAATTACCGTTGCGGAGATAACAATAACTTGACTTTTAAGTCGCATATTATTAAAACTGGTGCTCGCGGATCCTAAGGCCATCGAGCCGTTGAATTCAACCACATTAGATTACAAGGAAATCATTAATTGTTTTCCTGTTTCCATTTTAAAATATCACTAATCATATAAAAACAATCAATTCTATTAGAGTTAAACCGAATGAATAAACGAACGATTCTGATCAATTCTCGGAATGACCTCATAAATCAGGAGTGACGAAAAACGCATTTAAAACTATCAATGTTAATTTATTAATTAAAATCACGGACCGCGTTCGCTACGAAATAGTTCCATGACTTAACTAATCATAATTAAGACTGTCCGCTCGATTATTATGACTGGTTGGTACATACTGAATGATATAGTGTCGATAATCTAGTAGAAAATTAATTAAAAAGTTATTTCGATTGAAAACGCTGTTACCACATCGTTTATAAGGCAGAATGTGCCAAGTAACGGTGAGAGATGGGTCTCACTACCGGTTTTACACGGCCGACATCATTGTAATTATCTACAAGCAGCGCTCATTTGTCGAAACTCATGTATAGAATTCAAACTTTCTTTCATAGTGAAATTGACCGCTAAATGAAAATGTTTTCTTGTTTCACTTACATTACCGATGCTTACACTGAATTAATTTATTATTATATTGTTAGAGGGAGATTGCTTTGTAATTATTTTTATTTATTTATCGAGTATTATTGGTATTTGTCTTATCATTCACAAACCGATGCAGCCTAAATTAGAATCAAATTTTTATAGCACTGCAAAGTGACTGCACTATGCCTGATGGTAAGCATAGTACAATCCAAAAACAATGGCGACCATCGAGTGACACACTATCCATCGCCGGTCGCCGCTGTCATGCCGGCCCGTGAAAAGCTGGATATGCACAGGCTGATCCCGAAACGCGATCCGCAGAAGCGAATCTCTATGACGAGCTTTTTCGCCATTTACATGGGGGTTGCGACCCAGTCAGGCTATAAAACCCTACCACCCCGCTTTCGCCATTGCCTCGTTCGTTATTCAGCAGGGTGCACCACGTGCAGGTGAGGTTGGCTTGGGTGTCAAGTCTTATGATGTTATTCGACACCCCTTACACCCAAATTAGTTAAAGGTTACTACTCCTCTCTCGTACTTAACTGACCCGTCATTGAAATTAGAATAACTTATGATCAAGTGAACCGATTTTAATGAAACAAAAACTAATTTACTCCTAAGAATATGCTTAATGATTTATTGTGAGCACAATACTGTAGCAATGATGTGTGTTCACACAAACAGACGGACAGGGAGACAGAAAAATGATTTTAATGTATTTTTTTTCACAAAAATCGAAAAAGTAGAGACAGGTTAGATTTAAATTCTTATTATATGTAAGAATGTATGATCGCAAAAGGGTGATTACTTTATATTATTGCTTTATAATAAAGCTTTTCAAAGTATACACATTCAGACAATAATACCTATCTGCATTTAATCAAATAATTATGGGATAAAATTTCATTGTTATTCGTATCGCATTATATTAAACCACAAGTTATACGGAAGTTTAGTTGATGAGAAGGCCAAAAATCGCAGTTTCTATGATATTTCGATAGTAATGTGACTATATCGGATTGTATGTTCATCCATTCCATAAACAATACCACTTTCCATTACCGCCTTTTTTTATATATCCCGCGAGAACAGAAAGCTCTGGAGGCAGTGTCCAAACATGTTATCAGTTAAATCATCATCGCTTCAAAACAAGCTTAACAACAATTAGGACAAGAAAAATTAAATGTAGTATATTCATTACTTGTAATTTGTTACTAACAAAATAATTAAGACTAAGAATGTGGCTCTTGAAGCGCTTACTTCATAGAGATTTACGAAACCTTGATATCGAACGACGTTACACATTTCGATGTGCTATCGTCGAAGGAGTGTTAGGTAATACCCATTCATATTCCAGTGACCCATTCATAAGGCTTTAACCATGTGATCAATTTCAAGGTCAGATAGTATCGCCGAATATAAACTAACGTACAGATTTCGTTAGCGGCTACCCAGCTACCGGTTTTACGTTCATTCTACGGCTATTATCTACAGCCGATGCGTTGGTGTCACAACATACTTTTTTCTATTCATACATATGTTTGTCCACAAACTGCTGTTGTATTGTTTAGTACACTTTATATTATTTCATCCTTTTATCTTCTTACATCATCTATACACCTTTCAGTTCAAAGATTAATTATTTACTTTCTTATTAGCAATACACTTTAATGGGAAATAGGCTATTTCCAATTAATTTTTTTTTTTAGTTTTTTAATAGGGTTTTTTTTGTGTTTGACCAGAATCTCATCTGCTGTTAATTAGATTAGACTGGTAGCTAACCATACGGTCTTAAGAAAAAACCCCTGCCATCATGTTATCGTTTCATCACGATGCTTTCCATATTCGAAAACTCAAACTCAGTTGCTCAGATTCGAACCTACGTCCGAAGCGGTATTCCAACTAAGCCAGTATTGCTTAAAATGTAGACACTGGAATTTTATGATTGTTTTTTTTTATGCTAAAGGGCAGCAAACAGGCTGATGACCCATCTAATGGTAAATGGTTACGGTCGCCTATGGACACCTGTTATACCAGGGGTATCGCTGTTGCGTTCCCGGCCTTGAAGAGTGCGTCTCAATCCCTTTTTCAAGAGGCCCATATCATAACTCTGGAGGAATGCTGTACCGGGTAACACATTACACAACAATAACTTAAACTTTAAATATAACTTATCCATTTTATAAGGATCATGGTAATGTTATTACAGCTAATGGTGATGTACGTGAGGTGCAACGGCGTGTTATGTGCTAATAGCAACAAAAATTGCTTCAACACAATGAATTTCGAAAATAATGAGAGTCATTAAATCTGCCCTTTATGTTACTGTGTAATGTATTTAATTGGGTTAATCATGAAACGTGTAATTGGTCAAATGATTTGTCATTTTATTGGCCTTGATTGGCCAATTAGTAGAACGTTAAAATTAGCAGGATATAATGTATGTTGTAAATGCAAACACCGTAATGCTAGGCTCCAATGTATTTGAATCAAGATATACAAAGTCTTACGCAACGAATACCAAATATTTTTAGTGATGACATAACGGCCAATGTTGATGTTAGGAAATTCCTATGCGAAGATGTAGGTGTATATTGTTATTTTCTACAATAGATATTATAATAATTCCGTCGTAATATTTAAGGGGCTATAAATAAATGTGGAGTATAAGCTGGTAAGTTAATAAACAAAAATGTATACGTTTATAAGGCAAGCCATGTACGGCAATAAAGTATATCCACGTGTGCTCTGAATAATTACGGCTTCGAAGTCGGCCTAACTATGGTACCTAAGTGGTTTTGACGAGGTTGAATCACGATTACTGACGCAACGCTTACCGCGACTCGGAGTAAAACATAGTTAATCACAAGCAAAACTAATATTAGGTATTTCTGCGATAATACTTCTGACTTCGAATATCTTTGATAATTACAGTAAAGCACAAAATGTATCAATTTCAAGAAAAATTCTCAATAATTAAATACCTTGATTATGATGTTGGAATTTTCAGGATGTTTAGTACATTAGTCGCTATCTCACCTGTCTAGCGCGAGTATAAATTTATATTTACACAGGACTGGTGGTAGAGCCACGCTGTTATTGGTTTCAGCACGAATGGGTCGGCTCATCCCGAGTAGTACCACCCTCTCATAGAAAACCGACGTGAAGTAACAGTGCTTGTATTGTTGCGTTTCGTTCGGTTAGTGAGAGCGCCGGAAGCCCACTTTCCCTCCCGTGTCCTCTCTTCTCTCCCTCTCCTAACTCTTCCCCCCAAAAGGTGGCAACGCACTTGCGACTCCTCTGGTGTTGTTAGTGTCCATGGATGATGGTGACCCACCTGTTGTTCGTTTGCCACCTATGACAACAAAAAAAAAGACTTCACATATGCCTCGACTAGAGACTGCTTCTATTAAAAGAAAAATGCAGTTGATCTAGTTGCAAAATATTTGATTACCAGTAGCACTCAGGATTCAGCATGTTCGTCCATTTACACGTTTAAATATGAACGACGGAAGTATCACGCAGCGATAAATTATTTACGACCTTTATAAACACTTAAAATACCAATAACCATTTCCATTCATAAGTCGAACCGAAACGGACTCTTTCCGACGCACGAGCGATACTCATAAAACCTGTTTAGATTTTGATAATTTTATTAACGATCGAATGCACGGAACGCCGAACGCGAGGGGTATCGAGCCTCATATATTACGGCTTTAACACAAATTATACAAGTTTAAAGCCACAACATAGACCGCGCGTGGGTGCCTTAATGTTAAAATGTGTCATATGTAATTATACGATCCAGAGAATTTTAATGTCTTCGAAATGTCGCCTTCTTTATTACAATAGAAACTTTACTGAACATGATGTATTCGAGCTATTGTGTCAAAACATATTTATGTACCCACTTTATAAATGTCGTGTGATATGAAGGTGAAAAATTTACATTTTAGGAGATAGATAAATTAGTCTGCATCGTTTCTTCGGTTGACAATTAGTGTGTTGTTGTGTGTCGATACGCATCGGAGAGTTACGGTTGTGGAGTGTACACGTAATTACGGTTGTCCATTCACTTTACGTCATTACCGAGATTTCCACATCTTCTTTTATGTCTGTCCACATTTGTATCAGTGTCGTCGCAGTGTGTGGCGTAAATAATTTCTTTTACATATCCCGGAGTTCATTAGGGGCACATTGTCTCATTCTCGATGGTTTTTAATGTCACTACTTTTAAATTTTATTACGATAATTTAGTGCAATTGCCTTCTAACGATGTGAATTAGGAAGTTGCCCCTTTTTAAAACTATTATAAAAAGAATTTCTAATGTTTTCGATTAAAGTTCATAGTCCTTGGAAGATGCGTTGAAAGGTATATAAGAATTACTTCTTAAGTACGTCCAATACCATTAATACTTGATTATGTAACAACAAAGCCCACAAGTGATCCGCTAATCATCGATCTATCGAAACGTAATATTACAAATTCATAGCACAAACACGAGAGATCTTATATGTTTGTTACTTCATGATATAATCAATTGGATAAACCGCATTCGGATACTAATAGGAAAAAAACGATCCATTATTTACGTCAGCAAGCTGATTAATTATATTCTTTACAATCGAAAGTACATTGTTTCATTTAAGTACTTCATGTAAAGTACCAACTTTAATTAGTAAATTTCCATTTCTCGGACACCTGGTAAAAGCCATTTGACTTATTAACTGGCTATCGCCTTGTACTTGATGCAGATATAGCAATTCCTACTTTAACATGTCTAAGTAGAGATCAAATTAGCAAACATTTGCTTAGCTGCCCGAACTGTTTTATGAAGAAGCAGTGTTTCCAGGCCAATCCTATTGGCCAGTAGTGTGTTAACTCAGTGATCACGAGTGGTACATTTTCAAATAGTTGAAGCCATAATTTGATAGTCTTTACGTCGTTGCTGACTTGTGAATTGGCATTTATTGTTTGTCTTTGAACGCTGGTGCTAATTTATTTTTTAGGCTTAACGGTTTCATCATGTTGTTTAAATATCACGAATGTAGTCAGTGGTCCGTGTGTGTCTTTAATTTGGTTTCATAAAGCGTTATTACAACTTATGTGGCCATCGTGGCCAGACGCTCCACTTCGTTCCATTCCTCCCCCTGGGAGTGCCTTTCGAGCTAACCTAAGCTAAGCTAACTATTCATACATATATGAGTTGTTGAAACATATATGTGTACCAAGCATACATACCTCAACAACCCCTATATATATTTCGTATCGGATAATATTCTAAACTATTTTCTCTATCATAACGATTCAGTAAAACTATCAACTATTATACTTGTAGCCTGACCTATTCTGTATAATATATACATAGGGTATAAAATGTGAGATGTCATCCTTCATAGCCGACGTCTCAATGCATATTCATAATGTCATCCATTTAGAGGCCTCATGCACTGATATTGTGATCTGTTGTTAGAACAAGTCGTTAATATAAAATCTTTCATATTTACTTTACGTCAATTTAGTCGACTCCCATTTCATCCAACAATTATCGACTTTCCACAAATTGAAACGGAATTCTAGTATATCGGTTAATAGTTTTGCAAACAATGTGCTGTATCTCGCTTCACGTACCAACAGAGTCTTGGTCAGGCCGTTTTTGGTGTCAAACTAATGTCGATAATTAAATTTTGAGAAAAAGGCGCGTTTCTACTTAATAAGTGTTACACGAAACGACAAGTTTTTTGTCGCAACACATTTGACAATTAGCATTAGAACGTGTTAATGATACAAATTTGAAACGTTTTTTTTTATATATAAAAGGTGTTCGCGAGTAATATGGTTATTTCGATAGTTCTCGAATAGTTTCATATAAAGTAGACGGGAACCTGGTCGCGCGAACCCTTGCTCGCGCGATACAGTGACACAAAATCTTACATCACTGCGACAACATTACACATATCACCTCCACACACGTGCACGCATACACGCTTACACATTCAGGTGGAAGGGTTTTATTTTTTCCCCTTATCAAACTGAAATAGCTTAGAATATTATCCGATACGAAATATATATAGGGGTTGTTGAGGTATGTATGCTTGGTACACATATATGTTTCAACAACTCATATATGTATGAATAGTTAGCTTAGCTTAGGTTAGCTCAGATAGATCGCGAATTGCATGTATCAGGCAACAGCCAAAGCCGAGGTATGCCGCGCACCCTTGAGCTAGTTGTCAAAATAAAATCGGCTGAGTGCCTTAAGCGCTAGCTTAGCTTAGCTTACATAGGTCGCGAATTGCATGTATCAGGCAACAGCCAAAGCCGAGGTGTGCCGCGCACCCTTGAGCTAGTTGTCAAAATAAAATCGGCTGAGTGCCTTAAGCGCTCGCCTTAGTAGTCCGGTGAAGCTGTTAAGCCCTTGCTTGGTCAATAGCGTAGACAGTTCGAAAAAAAAAATAGACGGGAACCTAACTTTTTAATAACCGGAATCTAAAATATATATTTTGATCATAATAGTTATCATCATTCGGACAAATAACCGGCTAAAGTATTTCGAGAATATAAACTATATTATACAATAACCGTAAAACTAATTACAGTATCGGTAACGAATTGGGACACTCACGACATTTCTAAGCAGACGTTCGAGATACGCAAAAAACTCGATCGTGACGTGAACACATTCAAAATCGTTGTAAATAAATGGAAACGGAAAAAAGGTAATGTAACAAATTGTCAAGCAGTTTTGATGAGTTTCTCTTTAACTATAAAATTAATGTTATATTATTACTTTAATAATGGAAAGTAGGTATTAATTTTAAATTAAACTTGGTATGAAGTATAAGAAATATAAAAGTTTATATTATATTTTACATAGCTGTCATATTATAATTAAGTGTAGGTAATCTAATCTAAAGTGTAATATAAATTTGAAAGCACATTTGAATGTTTGTTCATCACACTCGCTTAAAATGAATCTATTGAAATTTTGGCAAGGAAAACAATTCTCTCCGACACTAGAAGCATAAACTGTTTTTGAGGGTTCTAATGTCCAGAGAAGTGTCTAGGCAACGAATTTTTTTTAATTGTAGGCCGCGAACATGACTGGACTATACCAGATGGTAAATACAGTACAATCCAAAAACAACAGCGACCACTGAAAGACAAACTGTCATGGCCGACCTGCTTACTTACTACTTATAACTCTATACAACTACTAATTTCAATTCCCAACATGTACGTTGAAATAATAAGTGAAATGAATATCACAAAACTATTTCATTTCGACGGAGAATTAATTCTTGCTATTATTTGAGCTGTAAGGAATATAATGAGATTAAAATTATTTGAACTTTTTATTCTGCCATCTTGAAATTGGAAATTATTTGACGGGCTGCTCGATACCATGTTACGGTAGAGGCAGAGCAGCTCGTACCTACGCACTTCGTTTACGTTAAAAAAAGTGATCTCGTTCCACCGATATCAACAAAACGTGAAAAGTAATTTCATGCATTTTTTATTTAACACGCCTTTAGGGACACTTTGCCCTTTCCACTTTCTTTGTTTTTTGTCGATGCTATAAAATTAAGTATTATAGTTGAGGCGTCTTTCTTAAGCTCAACCGCTTTATAAGTAATAACATTCCATAGGTCAATGACCGAACATTCTCTACGTGCTTATCTATCGTCAGAGTATTGGAGAACTATAGATTTATATTAACTTATTGAATCTACGTGTACGTATAAAATGTATTTATACACATCATTTTGACAGATGTTCAGTTCGATAAATACAATACTACGAATTTATACCCAATTAGTTCCAAACGCGCAAAATTCTATACACATGTGACATTATCACTATTTTGTTTTATTATTCAACATAAATATGAACCCACACATTTTGGTAAATTTGTTATAATCCGAGCAGTCGCTATTGTTATATATGGTTACCATGGTAGCGGGGATGATATAACTTTAGGGGAGACGTTAGAGGGTTTACATCGAAAATAATAATTTAGGAATAAACGAAAAATATTTTTAAATCTGTAATCACGTTCGTAAATATTGAACGTGGCTAAAGAACGAAATTTCGATGCGATCATTAAACATTGTCTGAATAAATTATACCGTAGTCATACGGTTCAGGTGTACAGTGCTTCAGGCAAAGTGTAGATGGGAGTATCTTAAGCAACCGTCTCGTTGCATCGCGGTATAGTGTCGCGCGTCGCGTCGTGCCGAACCGGAGTGGGTTATTAATAATCCGCATTCAAGGGTCGCACGAGCGCAGCGCGGTGCGGCGTGGCGAGCGACCCGCGACGACATTCCATACCATTGTACCGAGTCGCTCCGCCCGCGACACTTTTGTCTATTCACACCGATAAATCACCTCGAGCGATTCAACGAGAACATTATTTACCTCTAACGACGACCTCTGCGAGAACATCGATTAATTAGTACAACACTACAGATAAGATACAACGGGAAAGCGATCGCTTTCAATTTCCTCTCGAGGGGTACTCGGCGTAAAGTGTGCGTTAAGTGCGGACAATCGGAGATAAAACGTGCGAAACGAGACTCCCTTAATCCGGTGATCGAAGATTGCGGGAAAACGTTTTGTCGTAGGGTTCTACGGTCGAGTCGGTCCCATTGTCCGACTTCTCTAATTTGATTGGCACCACGCGGCCGCGCGTCACGTGGGCGACCGCTGACCGATGCACAGTTCCCTAATTAAACCTTTAAGATGAGATGCTAATGGGTGTCATTCATCTCGAGGTCAAATCAGTCCACGTCTACGACACTGGTTTTATTATCGAATGAAATAAACACGCATTCTTGTATGTCGTAGTACATATGTATGAGTGCGTCGACTTGTTTAGAAACGATCAGTAGTGAACATCAAACAAACGAGTACGTACGGTTTTCTCGTTTCATCGAATTAGTTGATAAACGAACGGGTGTGGCGGTACGGCGGCGCGCCACACACGCAGTGAGAACTCGTCCAGACGCAATGTCATAGCGCTCCTACACACAGAGTGTTTTTAAATTGATTGTAATGCGAATGTCTTTTGAACAACTGTGATTCGAGTTAAAAGCGTCTTCAGGCTTTCATTATGCGTTTACATGGTCATTCATCTTTGACCTCGGGACGAGATCGTCTATGCCTTTGTTCGCCAAGTTTTTATTTATATAAATTGTATATTAACAACATTATAAAGGTATTAACGAGAAACGCTCGAGGCCGGATACCTATCTATGGCATCGGTTAATACGCTTATTAAATTATGTCGATGGCAAAAACCGAATGCGCTCGCTCGTTTAGCTTTAGGGAGTAATTAGCGGAATGAGGCTTATCTTGTATCTAATCACTGCGAGTAATTATTGGTTTAGGTCCGGACCACACTCGGACGTTCCTTTTTAACTTCGATATAAATTGATTCATTGGCTTACGTATTTTTGGTTCCAACATTATAATTATTATTAATTATGATGTACTTTATACATTTTAGTTATTTACTGTAAATGTAAACGAGTGAAACTAGGCAAAATAATAAAGGTACAAGGTCTATTGTTAACAGAATGTCGTTGCGACTGTTGAATAGTAATTGGAATTAGGGTCAAATTTTATTGATTAGCGAACAAAAATTTGTGAATAGCGTGGGACGAGCCGGCCACCGCCCGCATGGGACGCTCACCAACGAGCATTGCATATCAATACACCTATTTTCATATCGACATGCATCATTTCATTTAATTGCATTTCCTTAACGTATACACGTATAGATAATTCACTATTTCATTTTAAAACGAACCTTGACGTACGTATACCTACTGTTTAATATTTATAATCACATGAACATGTTACACGTCAATTAATGTAGCAAAATAATTGACGTAAAAACGTTCACAATTATGCAATAAAATAATACCGGTGGTTCGCCTTATATGTACGCTACAATCGTGTACAAACTCGGGCCGAGTTGCTACCAAAAGTAGCGCATAGATTTTTTTGTCCGGTGTCCGCTAAGAACGGGTCTCGGCTACAATTTGTTTAGTTTATACCGCGATACAAATAGTTTCACAAACAAATTGATGACGCGATTAGAAACCTAATGTGACCTGACCCGGTTTCCACGGCTCCCGTGACTGATCTTCACGAGGCAGGCCAAAGAGGGAGTTCTATAAGCTAGGTCAGTGCTATCTCCTCATATGGATAGTCTATAGCGAATTGTATCGGAACGAGGTGATTCATCATTCACAATGTATGATTACAGAGCTGAATCCAGATAATAAATAATGTTTATTGCATATGCATACTAATGTTTACGTACTTATAAAATTAATAATTTAAAATGACTCTTATGTTTGTCCTATTTTGTTCTACTTAATAAAAGATTTAACATGGCAAACATGGCCGACAAGAAGATTACATTTATTGATTGCACTACTTAAATAAGTATTATTTGTACGAATATGTGGAAAATAGTTCTTACAAATTTAATTTAGAGAAGTAATTGTAAAGTTATTAATATTTAGTATATTTTTATTCAGTTAATTGTAAACAGTACAACAATTATTTTTAATGGTAATAATTCGTTCAGTTTTATTGTTAATATCAAGTTAAATTGAGAAATTAGAAAAAGCCGTTTTTGTTTTCTAAATTTAGTATACCGTGCGTGTCCTCTTTTCATGTGTCATCCCAAAGGTATAGATGAAATCGACTATAATATGAGCGAAGCCGCAGGCAAAAGTTAGTATGATATTATTGTGTGAATGTGAAGTCTGTACAAAGACCAATCAAAAGTTATTTAATAAGAAAACAAATGATGAAAACAAAAACCAATAATCTCATGCGAAAAATATTCCATTGAAAAAGGCCTAAATATTGTACATTCTGTAGTAGCCGTCACATGATTTTGTTCCAAAGTGTTAAATCGGTTAATATAATGATGATGGATGCCATCCCGACCAAACAGCCCGCAGCGGGGGTGTTTTACCCCACTATACAAATAAAATATTTTTATTATTAACTATTATTCTGTCCCTTTCACTCACACAAAAGCGGCCGTTCGAACCGTCTCTGTCTCCTTGTTTAATCGAAATCATATTTCTGTTTTGTCATTATGGTATCACATTCGGGGTTCCTCTCCATTGTCAAAGTTCTCGATTCGTGTATTTCTTATACCGAATGCAGCTTTTGATGTTTTTTGAACGGTACCTAGCGGTAAAGTAATTCGAAACTTTCTATAATTTTATTTCATATACCATAACACAATATTAAATGTGCAGTAGTTTTTCTTTACGTGTAATTTTAGTGATATATCGCCATCTGTCGGCGAGTAGAAGAAATTGCTTACAATATTTTATACACCCGTTAACCTACTGTAAAGCTATGAATGGATCGCATAAAAAAGCGCAACCGTGTCAAAATGCAACGATATTGTTTAATGTATAAGACAGACACATATGAGCTTCTTTCATCAAGGCTGCTTTACCTGTGGGGGCTCACAAAAAACACCGCAGGTAGCCCATTTGTTTGTTATTAATTCTCGCGTCGAATCTTGTTTTTTTTTTACCGTCGACCACTCTAATACTGTGAGAATATTAATTATAATTATAAACGGGGCTCGTCGCGTTCGCCACAAGGTGCTCTCATACAAAGTTTTAGTTTCAAAATTTTTAATCTGATCATTTATCACGCGACATTGCCGGTTTTATCTTGATTCCACGGTTACTTTAATTTATTGTCTCCTCCCATTGTGCTGTATGATTTAGTGATTTTTTGGATGTTGTAAAGGTTTAAAAAACAACTTTGGAATCGACTTTACTGGACTTGACTACCTACTTGTACTGGATTAAAACCGACGTTGCAATGGTATGGAATAATTAACTTTTTTAAATTTTTTATATCATTGCGTAGGAGGCAAACGAAGAGGTAGGTCACCTGATATTAAGTGATCACCACCGTCCATAGACACTTGCAACACCAGGGGACTCGCAAGTGCGTTGCCAGCCTGTGTTTGGGGGGAGGGGAGGTGGCCCCCGGCGCTCTCACTGACCGAACGAAACGCAACAATGTAAGTACTGTTACTTCACGTCGGTGTTTCTGTGGATCGGGTAGTAGTACCCCGGGCGAGCCGAACCATTGATGCTAAAACCAGTAATAGCCTCAGCGTGGCTAAAAACTACATAAACGGATTTTTCGCAGCTGGTCTGGTCCTCCAAATTGAAATGTTTTATTAATATAATGTATGTATGTATGTAGAAAATATATTTGTTTGGGGGAGGGGAGGTGGGCCCCCGAACGAACGAACGAACGAAACGCAACAATGCAAGCACTGTTACTTCACGTCGGTTTTCTGTAGGTCGGATATTACTACCCCGGGCAAGCCAACCCATTGATGCTAAAATCGGTAATAGCCTCAGCTTGACTCTACCACCTATAAAAACAACATAGACGGATTTTTAGCAGCTGGTCTGGTCCTCCATATTAAAATGTTTTATAAATATAATGTATGTATGTAGAAAATATATACCTACGTTTTGTTATTTTTATTAACTTTACCCTAATAATAGTTTAAATGGAACGAATTGTTAATATAAGGTAAAACTGTAACACATTTATATACGTTGTTCGCTTCATATAAAATTAGTTTTAGAATAAAATAAATATTAACGTAGGTATAGATGATTTATTAATATTGTATTCTACACAAAAATATATTATATTATAATAAACTTATTGTTATATCAAAAACGTTATTAGCTAACACATATTTAATCGGTAAAGAGATTAAAAGGATGATGGTATTTTCATTTGACAATTGTCAACTGTTCGTATTCACGTTAGGTTTTATGTCGTTATCAATATATTGTACAGTCTTCACTAAACTTTATCACCGCTCTAAATGTAGCTGTGTACAACACAAATGTGGATAGAAATAAGTATTACATTATATGTATAATATCGAGACAACTTAAGAATAAATAAATGCCAATTGTAGATTTAATTTAATATTTTAACCTTGTTTTTATTAAACTTTTTACTGTATCACGCATGAACCTGAGCTTACGGCTATATTCAGAGCGGCCATAAAGATTGACGAGGACTGGAAATAATTCTGAATCAACTAAACTTTGTCAAAACGCAATATAGTTTTTGTACGTATTCTTGTTTACGTTCATGTAATAAACATAATTTTATATGGAAATGCTATTACCGTCTGCTTTATATACCTACTTGTTAACCTGTTTTTTTATTGATAGCAATATTTCAATGTCCTGTATATTTATCCAGTAACATTTAGTTATTAAAATCAATCAATATAATATCTATGAAATGCTGTAAAACACATTTAAAAATAATCAACATAGCAACCCGGTTGCATGAACCTGAACTTAGGGCTATATTCAGACCGGCCAAAAAGATTGACGAGGGCTGGATATAATTCTGAGATAATTAAACTAAAATATAGATTTTGTACGTATTCCTGTTTACTTTCATATAATAAACATAATTCTATAGCTAAATTCAATTGCACGATTTTTTTTTACATGGAAACCGTCTGCTTTATATACCTACTTGTTAACCTGTGTTTTAAATCAATAAATATAATATAAATATGGAATGCTGTAAAACACATTTATAAATAATCAACATAGCAACCCGGTCAAAAACAATATCTTAATACTGTTCACGTATTGTAAACTGTTCAGATCATAAACCGTATAACATTTATCCTAACCATTTCTGCGTTCTTCACTTACCGGTGACATTTTTATTCAAAGACACCAATGAATAAGGGGTTACGCTAAATGCACCTACGCCGCAGACGCTGTCGTCACGCAAATTATCAGGAGACGCCTGCACACGCTTTCTGCACACAATAACCGAGTAAAAATCATAGTTAGCGGCTTAGTGATGGCCGACTAGTGCTACAATAGTTGCATTATTATACACCAGGTAATTGAGAGAATCTTACAGTGATACTTAATGTCTACCCTATTAACTTATCAACCATTCTGTATGTAATTTGATCAAAGTGCTTTAATGATATTGCAATTATTCTTTACACACTTTCCTACAAAAATTGAAGCAATAGTGACTCAGACGTAAATAACTATGATTGACCGATGTTTGAATCTCGAATATTGCGTTTCAGGTAAAGGATAACATTGTAATGAGACCAAAGCATATGGTGGTTGGGGTAATCACAATATCATCTGACGATATGATCTAACCAATGATATTATAACTATACAACGGGTGGAAGGGGTGTCGACTAACATAAGACTTGAGATACCCAAGCCAACCTCACCTGCATGTGGTGCAACCTGCTGATTAACGAACGAGACAATGGCAACGCCCCATTACGCGTTCCACTTGGGTGTACGATTGTATAGCCCGGCAGTAAGTGGAACGGGAAAACACGCGATCGTGAGCGTGAGCGTTGTGAGCGCTTAGTGGAACGCAGTCTTAGTATATGGAGAGCAAGTGTAGTAGACACTTTTTTTTGTTTTTTTTTTTCTCAAACTGACTACGCTATTGCCCTGGCGAATTCTTAACAGCTTCACCGGACTACAAAGGCGAGCGCTTACGGCACTCAGACGATTTTATTTGACAACACGTGCACGGCATACCTCTGCTTGGGCTGTTTGTTGCCTGACTCAGGCAATTGTAGTAGACACGTAAGAAACTCTATTATTTATTTCATAGAGAACCATCTCTGTGTATGAAAAAGTGTCCGTCAAAATGCATTATATTAGGGTGGCGCTATAGTTGCAACAGAGTTCATTACTGCTCAATCATTTTAACAAGTTTTATAAAAGTAAACACTAAACGTATTATCTAAATATCAGTTAAATTCTATCATACTCCATATTTTCTCACAGCAGTTATTTTAGGTTATAATTACAAGCTTACTTCGGACTATCCATAAACTTTGCCTATGCTAGCGCCCTTTTAGATCGTTTTGGAACTGTTAATTATTTTAAGCTTTAAACAAATAATATCAAATTTTGAACAAAATTACCGATTTTAAACCTGTGATACAAATGTTTGGCCTCGCCACGCACAAACACGCACAATAACGAGAAAACGTACTTTTTTCATTACGTCTTAAGGTTGAATTAACACTAAATGTTGTTTATGTTGTCTTTTTATTTGTGAGGGGAGCAATTTATTACTTTACTCGTTTTATCGTAAGTATTAGATAATATTTTGAACATTTGTGACTTTATTACTAGGTGTTATGGTTGTAATTAGGTTGAACTTAAAACTGTTCTAAAACTTTTTTCTCCTTTTCTTAGTAAACAAATAGCTACACATAAGTATAAATTTACGCGGACGGCTTTTAGCTTCGATTTTGTACGTGACCCTTTATCTAGTTATTGTTGATCGAAGGGCTTTACAGCCTGACTCGCAACCACCATGTATATGGCGAAAAAGCCCGTCGTAGTGATTCGCTTCTGCGGGTCATATTACGGGATCAGCCTGTGCATATCCAGTTTTTCGCAGACAGGCATGGCAGCAGCGACCGGCGTTGGATAGTTTTTCTCTCGGTGGTCGCCTTTTTTTGTTTTGTACTGTGCTTACCATCAGACATAGTGCAGTCATTTTGCCGTGCTACCATAAAAAAAAACACCTTTTTACTTATTTTTACTCATTGGATCTTCTAACATGATAAATACGCTAAACGTACAACCGAACTGGATCTCAAGTACAGCTGTTGGACTACATCTATCATTTTATCTAGTTTATCTATCTATCATTCTTGGAGAACATTTTTCAGCTAGCCAGGCGGCCTTTGGAAAAACGCTATGTCAAAAATGCTATGATTTGATCACGATCTTTTTCTTCTCTGGCTCATTTGGAAGTTTTGCACTGAAGCACCATCATTCTTTTTTTCGTCATAAGAGGTAAACGAACATGTGGGTTACCTGATGTTAAGTGATCACCAACGTCCATAGAAACTAACAACACCAGGGGAGTCGCAAGTGCGTTCCCAGCCTGTGTTTGGGGTGAGGGGGGGCGGGGAGAATGTGAGGTGGGCCTCCGGCGCCCTTACTGACCGAATGAAACGCAACAATGCAAGCACTGTTACTTCACATCAATTTCATTTTGCCGTGCTACCATAAAAAAAAACACCTTTTTACTTATTTTTACTCATTGGATCTTCTAACATGATAAATACGCTAAACGTACAACCGAACTGGATCTCAAGTACAGCTGTTGGACTACATCTATCATTTTATCTAGTTTATCTATCTATCATTCTTGGAGAACATTTTTCAGCTAGCCAGGCGGCCTTTGGAAAAACGCTATGTCAAAAATGCAATGATTTGATCACGATCTTTTTCTTCACCAAAATCTCTGGCTCATTTGGAAGTTTTGCACTGAACCACCATCATTCTTTTTTTCGTCATAAGAGGCAAACGAAATGTGGGTTACCTGATGTTAAGTGATCACCAACGTCCATAAAAACTAACAACACCAGTCAACCATAAAAAAAGTCGCAAGTGCGTTCCCAGCCTGTGTTTGGGGTGAAGGGGGGGCGAGGGGAAGGTGAGGTGGGCCTCCGGCGCCCTCACTGACCGAATGAAACGCAACAGTGCAAGCACTGTTACTTCACGTCAATTTTTTGTGGGTCGGGTGGTAGTTCCCCCGACGAGCCAACCCATTCATACTGAAACCAGTAATAGCTTCAGCGTGGCTCTACCATCTACAAAATCATCATCGTTGCACTGATCCATCATCGGTTAACTACCACTCTCAAATCAAAATGTATGTGGTCCAACAACTGCATTTCGGAGAAACGGTTTTCATTAGATTTAACGTGGTATCGTTTTGAACCACATGGTCACTTAACATCAAAAGTTTTTGTGACCGAACGTTGAACCATACAAAAATATATGTAATATTTTATTAAAATAAATTAATTCGAAAGCAGTAAACACTTATTTATTTCCATATCTTCTCCTGTCAATAAAAAGGTTACGTAAATTTAATTAAAGAAAATAAAATACAATTAAGATAAAAGTTGTTTATATTTACGTTCATTTAAGACTGTTCGTAGAAAATTACAATATTAAATTAATACATTTGTTACACGGAAATTAAGGATAGAATCTTGTGCATTTCACAAGAAAAAGAGTTCATTCTCAGTTATTACAGTGAGTTGGACTACCTTAATGATATACGAAACATTATATAAAATTTAAATACATTTAATGTCATTCTACAACAAAAATGACATTAACGAGAATGTAAACCCGCGTACGTTGACGCTTCGATAGCGCCCCCATGTATTTACGTTACCACTAATAGGTATTTCTTATAACCGCCAAGGTTCAAATAGAACCTTTTGTATAACAAAAACAATAGGACCTTGACTTGTCGAACATCTTGAAACGTGACCTTATTATAAAGATTTCAGTTCATTTTAATGCGTGATCGTGACAAATTTAAATTGTAGATCTGTTCACATCCTTGGCATTCGGTCCATATTAAACAATGGTTAACATCGACAGTCATATTAGAAAGTATATAATGGTATTAAAAACTGGCCGCTACCCGCAACTTGGTTCACGTCAAATTATTGATCATCCACAGGAGCTACATATATTATGCGTAGTAATATCGTCTAAATCCGTTTTAGGATTCATTACCGCATTAATATAAAAACTGTCTTTGAATTAGTTAAGTAAGCAGTTAATACGCATGTGCTAGCATGGAAATATCATCATTTTATTATGTAACTAACTGTGCCCGCGACTTCGTCTGCGTGGAAGCTTATGTAAAAAAACATTTATTAAGAAAGTCAGGAATGTATTAAGTCCATTTACTTGTCTACTCTTCTCTCGTACTTACGCCGCGTCGTCATTAAAACTACAATTACTTTTAATAGAGTGGATCGACTTTAATGAAACAAACACTAAGTTACTCCCGAGGATATACTTCACAATTTTCTTGTTAAGGGTTTATTATGAACCCAGTATTTTAGCAGTAATGCGTGTTCATACAAACAGACAGACGGATAGACATTTCTAAAAATTGATTTTAATGTATATTACTTATTCCTAGATACCTGCAACAATTTTTTTCTCGAAAATTGAAAAAGTACAAACACGTTAAATTTAAACATTCTTATTATATATATAGACTAGCTAAAGTTTCATGGACATCCGTTAAACAGGTTTTATGTCAAATCGTTTCAAATATATATATGATATGATTCTAAAATTTATTTCACTGATAGATATATACAGGTTGATAGTTAACAATCTATGTTATTAAGTTTTATATTGTAATTAACCCTATGAAGTTACTAACAATTGTTAGTATATATGTATATATGTTTAAAGACGAACAATCATAGCACATATATCATTTACATAAGAATAACGTCAATTTTTATAAAAATGGCTTGCCTTTTTTATAATGGTTAAAAAAAACTGTACTAAATTTGAGGACAATTATTTTGTAATATAAGGACAATAACCACCTATCTTAAATGTTATTGAATTATGGGCGACCTGATTATTCCCACCTAACTAACTATCTAAACCTACAACTTAAACTATGTGGACAAAGTTTCCGTAATATATGTGTTGTTCGTTAACCGACGAAATGACAAAAATACTAAAAGTTACAAACAAACGCGAATAGAACAGTATGTATTAGTATATATTTCAGTAGTGGTAGAGCCACGCTGAAGTTATTATTGGTTTCAGCATGAATGGGTCGGCTCGCCCGGGGTACCTACCATTCTCTCATAGAAAACCGACGTGAAGTAACAGTGCTTGCATTATTGCATTTCGTTCGGTCAGTGAGAGCGCCGGAGACCCAACACCAAGGTGTATCCTCCCGTATGTCTGATGTTAATGCATCCATAACAAGAAGAAATAAATAAATGATATAAAAAAAGAATAATAAAAACAGTGAATTTCATTGAAATATTATTTTTGATTACCATTATCCAATAAAATCTGTATTTTAGACAGTTCACATGATTGTGGGATGCAGGATGCAGGTAGAGCAATAAAAACTTGACTAACGCCGCCTATAGGAAGTAATCGCGTACAAACTGTATCGTATTACAGGAGTACGTTACCGTACTCTCATAAGTATGTATTAGTATATATTTCAGTAGTGGTAGAGCCACGCTGAAGTTATTATTGGTTTCAGCATGAATGGGTCGGCTCGCCCGGGGTACCTACCATTCTCTCATAGAAAACCGACGTGAAGTAACAGTGCTTGCATTATTGCATTTCGTTCGGTCAGTGAGAGCGCCGGAGACCCACCTTCCTTTTCCTTCCCCTATCCCCTCCCCTACCCCTTCCTCTCTCAACACAGGCTGGCAACGCACTTACGACTCCCCTGGTGTTGCAAGTGTCTATGGACGGCGGTGATCGCTTAACATCAGTTGATGACCCACTTGAAATATTATTTTTGATCACCATTATCCAATAAAATTTGTATTTTAGACGGTCCACATGATTGTGGGATGCAGGTAGAGCAATGAAAACTTGACTAATGCCGCCTATAGGAAGTAATCGAGTACAAACTGTATCGTATTACAGGAGTACGTTACCGTACTCTCATAAGATACTATGGTCTAAGAGGTCACCATTAGCTCTTTAGCTAAATACATCACGACTTGAGCATTAGAGTCTATCGCCCTCCGTTTAGATACCAATGTCTGCCTGCGGATAGCGCCCATTGTGATCGGTGGAATTTATATCCATCGTGTCGTGAGAATGAAGCAATTATATTCAGGCAAATTGAGTTATCGAAACGAATTTAGTGCAGTTTGTCAACTTGAATTACTGATTGGACGTAGAAATGTTTGTGTGATGAGAATAATTGTCAATTTTATGTTTGCATATTGAATATCTATCTATGTGTCTATGTAGATATACTGATTATTTTCCATAATATAGGTTATAGTTCCATCTATAGTGTAGAATTCAAAGACCGTATGTAAAAATATGTTTTATTATTTATTTCTACTTTCTTGTATATGGTTTTCTTTATTTCTGGGAAACTACGTGATATGTTTGGGTTAATTGTGATCTGTCTGTTATTTTTTGCTAGCTTTTGCTCGCTGCTTCGCTCGCGTTAATGTAAAAAGGACATATCAAATGTTCTATACTATATTACTGACAACCTTCGTAGTTCAATGAAGCTGTGCAAGCCCGTCAGGCCAATAACATTAGTAATTTCGAAAAAAACCCTGACAACTTGTGTTTCGAATTTCATGATCGGCTACGTAGTTGAGACGTGAAATCTTAAAAACAAACAAACAAACTCACATTGACATTTGTAATATTAGTTAGGATTTGTAATTTTAATATTGATACTATATCTTAAACCCTACAACTACTTCTCCATATCAAGTTATCTGGGTTAATTGTTATTATTACTACTTAGGCATTATAGAAATGTATATTGAATTATACTCGTTATAATGGTTTCGACCGTTTCGGGGATTAGTCTGGACAAACAACAGGCACTTTCGATAGCTATTGTTATGATAGTGAATCAATAATGTATGTATCCAGCAAGGGTGTGAAAATGGCAGTAGCTTTGCATTTGACTCAGGTGAATCTTTCTACCTTTAAAATTAATTGTATAGTCATTTTAGTATTCAGTCTTCAATTATACTTATACAGATATATTAAAAGATGATAAAAGATTATTGACTCTATTATGTTTTACATTTTGAAGGTGACGATAAATATCCAAACTAGAATCCTTGTAATCTGCACTATGAATATTCATCATAGACTTCAGAAGGCTTCAGAATATATTATACGAAAGTGATACACAACAAAATAAAATTTAACGCTATCGAAATGCAAATAGAAAGAGACATACACATTGAAATTATCATATGTGTATTTGTTGTATACATTATCACAATTTAACTTTAGAAAAGGTAAATAACTTTAGTAATAATTTCTCTAATAATTTACGTATTTTTTGCTACCGCTCGATGTTTTCATAGTTCACTGAATTTAAATCGTTTATTGTTAGATGAACTAAAATTTGGACTTATACCCAACTCACTAACACTATATTTAACTAATGTGCTTATAAGTAAATACGATATTAATAAATGTCTGTTCGAATCGAATTTCTTAATCAATTTTTAACATTTTTTCTGATAAATTAACCACTTGAAATTTTAAATGTAACCCAAAATTAGGTGACAATACGAGAACATGAATAAAAAAAGGAAATTTCAGTCACAGATAAAAAGAAATTAAAAAAAAAGAGCTTAGTTTTTGCCTCTGTTTACATAGCGTCTACTAATTAAATGGATATTAATTACTACCTGTTTTATACATGCTCACTTAATATTTATTAGCACGTCTTTAAGGGTTAACTATGTAGCATATTTTAAATAAATGCTCAAACAACTATACTAAAAACGAAAAGCAACTGTTCACGATTCAATATAAAACCCTGTTAGAGTAACATAAATAAAAACTGGCGCGTGGATCTCGCGATACTTCTGAAATTGAATATTAGATTGAAATTACGCGCTCGGGCGGCTCTCTCCGGCTTTGTTACACGAATGATAATATATAAGGCGCGCGCGCATACAAACATGGCAATAAGAATTTTAAATTAGCATTCTTTTGTACCTCTAGCCACCCCATCTACCCCACGCTCCCCACCTTCTTAATAATATGGAGAAATTGAGTTGTTATACACCCTTTCCGGAGGCGGCGCGGGTGCAGCACACCTCGAGGAGAAGCCTTTTTGTAATTGAATTTAGATATGAATATAACGGGGAGGTCGGGCTCTCTAGTTCCGCGAATGTAATATAATAAAATTCTTATATTATTTGCTATATGAAATTCTTAGCGTTGACAGTGTCGTAGTTATTACAACGAATATTACCTTTTTATATATATGTGAAAATAACTTACAAACAGCCTTTGAAATTACTATTTTTCAAAATAGATCGATTATTAGGTACATTACCACTTAAAACACGTATAACGTTTTGTATACTTTCATTCTTTTCTCATATGGTTTTGTTTTCTAAAGAGAAATGACGTAGGTATTATTTATATGTATATTATTATTAATAAGGAATTTATTTTGACGATAGAAAATTATATTCTCCATGAGTGACATCTTATTGTTATTAAAGTTTCTATTTTAATTTACCATGGTAGTCCTGTGAAGCTGTTAAGACCTTGCTAGGACAATAGAGTTGTCAGTCCGAAACAAAAAAAAATACCAAGAAGGAAGCTAGATCCTTACTAATATTATAAACTAGCCTCTGCCCGCGACTTCGTCCGCGTGGAATAGTTACTCTGAGCTAACGCTAACACGCAACGGAAGCTCTCAAAAGGAAAAATTCATTGGTGTTCCGCTCCTATTGGTATTAGCGTATATGATAGCGTATAAGATATAGCCTTCCTCGATAAATGATCTATCTAATACTGAAAGAATTTCAAATCGAACTGTCTGTACTGTGAAATTAGACCAGAAGTTCCTAAGATTAGCGTGTTCAACCAAACAAACTCTTCAGCTTTATAATATAATAGTATAAATGGAAATGTGAGTTTGTTTGTTACGCTTTCAAGTTTCAACTACTCAACCGATCATCATAAACATTTGCATACACGTTGTCAGGAATACAAAAAAGTATATAAGATATATATATTTTTTTTATTGTAGCACGGTAAAGTGACTGCACTTTGCCTGATGGTAAGCACAGTACAGTCCAAAAACAACGACGACCAGCGAGTGACACACTATCCATCGCTGGTCGCCACTGTCATGCCGGCCTGCGAATAGCTGGATATGCACAGGCTGATCCCGAAACGCGACCCGCGGAAGCGAATCACTATGACGGGCTTTTTCGCCATATACATGGTGGTTGCGACCCAGTCAGGCTGTAAAACCCTACCACCCCGCCAAAAATAATATATATTTTTCAACCGATATCTATCAACCAAAAAAAATGTATTGTTCTCGAGGATCAGTCCAGTTCAAAGATCTAAATTAACGTGAAGAAGCGAACTGAAACTAATTTCTAATAGGTGTACAAATAGTTTCTAATAAAGACAGAAGAGAATAATATGACCATTTCGCCATTAAACGTTTTATTAATGCAATTTTATTCAATCATAGTAGGGGTTGATTGTCAAACTTTTTTTACAACTGCAACCATAACAACCAAATGTATTGTATCGAGCTCGAAACGATACTATTTTCAAAAATCAGTTATTTCAGTTATTAGTTAGTCCATTCTTCTTTGACAGCCTAAACAAGATTTACCGTACAACTGTTTTACCCTATTAGAAATATAATTTTCAAAAACAATTTCTACTCCTTTACCCTACCTTAAAAAGTATTAATAGTCGAAATATGTACGTATATTTTACACTTATATAGTTTAGGAACAAGGAGATGCGCGGTATGGTTGATCTGAAAGCCAGTGTCATCCACATAATATTGGAACAAATATATTAGTGATAAAAAATAGCAAAAACATATACAATGCAATTGTATATACAGATAAAATCTGGAGCGAGCGAAACTTCTCTAACTCGTTACGCCCTCCCTAACTCCTTGCCTAACTAAATAGCTCGTTGACGTGAAGAAAATATGTTTTCAAAGGTAGACTGCAATGGCTTTTAATAATTTCTGCTTATCTAAATAGGAAAACGGCGTTATGATAAATACACAAGTAAACATGATTACTTTGGAATGTTACAGCGATACTGATAATTGATGTATCAAATATTTTTATGATATACTTTGTACCCGAAAGAGGTTCTATTAATTTGATCAACCTTCCGAGAAACAATGATGCCATGATACTGATATGTAATTACTGAAGGCTATTAACATCGACCGTGTACAAACATGGCGGCTGATTGTAGGTTTCGTTTTAATTGCACACACGCATCGGGGTACAGAGCCAGAACTCTCTCACAGATTTTAAATTGTTTAAATCTTCAGTACACGATTTATTGGTTATAACTTAATTATACGAATAATTCTAATAAAATACAATGTTATACATACACTATAATTTATATATTCTCTTATCTAGACGATGTGTTATTAACGAAAGATAATTAAAAAACTA
Organism: Antheraea pernyi; assembly: GCA_015888305.1. Classification (NCBI taxonomy): domain Eukaryota; kingdom Metazoa; phylum Arthropoda; class Insecta; order Lepidoptera; family Saturniidae; genus Antheraea; species Antheraea pernyi. The sequence goes on along the minus strand of MU158789.1, from coordinate 880,242 downwards.
TATAATGCCAAAATCGATATTTTCCTTAAGCGATATTTTGTTTACGGCAAAACAAAAAGCGACACAAGAAATATTTTTTAACAATTTAAAAATGATTCTAAAATACGACAACCAGTGAATTTACTATAATAATTATCCATTTAAAGTCGGACTGTCAACGATTTCGTCAAAATTCCCACAATTGTAGCTCTCACCCGTTTCCCATCTCAAAATGACATTAAATAATAGTTAAAGATAGTTAATTTTACGACCGTCTGTGACCCCTTCCCCTTTCCCCTACCTCATCAGGTACATTTCGAATAGTCCATTACCCAGTCAACACATTACGCGACATGAATGGACTTAACACTTTAGGCTACAGTCATCTAATATGCGATAAGCGATTTAAATTTAAAGAATAACATTTGTGATGATAACCTAAAGATACAATGTTTACAAATAAAAATACCTGTTTATATATCTTTAAAAAATAATAGTAATTTATTTTTAATGAGATTTATTCAGTGAATTGCGAGCGATGAATCATTTACCCGCGCACGCATACACTAAATGCTCGCGGCTACAGTACACAATCGCTACTTGCTCGCAGGTAGAATTCAACCTAAAACTCTTCGATGTAATTGTTCTGGCATTACGATCCATCGTCACCAGTAATTATTGTCGACAATACAGAGTACTTTGAGAAACTTTGTATCTCAGTCGTAAACCTGGCTTCAGTGTTTCCACTGCAACAACAGTTTTTTTTTTTAATTTGTTAATCATACTTTTTTTAAACTAATGACATTTTATCGATAATTGTAACTTAGCGTCACACGTTGAATATGAGAAAAATGAAAGAAGATTAAAACTAATTCGAGGTCTCCCAAATTACAGACATAGTTCGGCGGATGTCGCCGTAGCGGCAGCGGCGCCGGCGCAGCCGAAAACTGCACGTCATTGTTTTTTGTAGAGAAGCCCGAGGCGCCTTCCGATCCGAACCGACCCTGGCCGCTAATTAATTATTTTACGTGTATCGATCATTAATTACGGACGACCGACCGTCCACCCGTTACCTGACGCTCAACAATTTGTCGATCGTAATTATGTCTCTCAAATCACGCACACACACACAAAAACGAATAATGATTTAGATTTTTAACACGACTAGAGTATTATACAGCGTAGGCATTAATAGCAGAAAACATCGAGATCAAATCAATCTTAATCTCGTACAGAAACGTAATCCAGATTTATTTATGACGGAGCAGAGCGCGTGTGCTATTATGCTCGTCTGCGGCAATTTGCCTCGGAAATTGTCTTAATCGGCCGCTCAAGGGACTATTTATGTATAATTATTTCCAAATTCGACGCTGCGTTTGATGCCTTTCCGCTCTCTTTGAGTCGGTTCGACAAAAAAGTCATCTGTTGCAACAATTAAGCTGGAAAAAAAAATTAGAAATAAGTATCGAAGGGTCCGCAATAATTACAGGCGCAAATTGACGGTTCCTAAGAGCACATCGGACGAGTGGCGCCCGCCAATATACCTGTAGTCTTCACGCAATCCTTGTCTACATAGAACTTGCACCCTTAAAACAATAGGTGTAACAATTTAGATATGGTTCTTCCGACTACAAATTTGCACTAAAAAGGCTTTGTGATCCAATTTATTTAATATCTGTTCATCCAATTATATACCAACACTCAGAAACTACCTTAAGAATGATATTTCTAGATAATGTCGGATTACTTCATGAATTATGAATACTACAAAGATGAAAACTACAATGCTCTACCGATCTTACAAGCCTTTAAGCAACTATCAAAAAATATCTTCACAAAGAAGAATGCCGGCGGGCGTCTTACACAATTAGCTTCATAAGTAAATAACTCATAAATTTATTTTCTTTATTGCGTAGATAAAAGAAACAGAATGTAAATACAAATTGGAAAGAAGTAATGAAAGCCATAACATCAACGTGATTATAGATTTCATTGTTTGTGTGTTAATTAAACTGACAAATTAATGGGAAAGTCTTTTGCGAATGTTATTCAGCAGAAGTTTCGTATTTCACGCCTCTTGAATACTTTGTAATTACAAACACACTTGCGGTACCTTAAGATTTTGCGTTGTCACCTTATCAACACGTGAAACGAGAGAGTTATTTTAATTAACGGCTTTCTCTTTTAATTTAAACGTGTAGACGTATTAAACGTTTGTATCATCTAATAAGCTTTCAAGTTTCTTTGTTTGAATTAATGATTGAGCCAAGGTTTTATTGACAAGAGATATTCGCATTGGCGTTTTTTTACGATATGCATTTATTTTTGTTTGCAATTCTCACATTCTTATTAACTTGGTTATATTAAAAACCCCTACAAAGATTTAGATAGTATCACTTAGATTGGTATTTTGGTCTTTAATTAGGTTAGGTTAGAAAAATATTCCATTTGCTTTACTATATTCAGTATTAATATAAAAATACTGCATTATGTGTATATTGAAGTGAAACTTCTTTAGGCGCATGAGGGTAAAATTTTTACAGATGTAACGTCACGCAGGTATGCACCGGAAGTGATATAATTTGCAGTAAACGCAGATTAAATATATAAAAAAACTTTTTATTATTTTTTCTTGTTTGTATAAATATAAACAAGACTTATACAACTAATTCATACTAGACTAAATCAAAGTATTATTCTTTTATCTATTATACACCTGTGGCTACCGAAGTAAGAAACGACTATTGTCATAATACTAATCGGTATCTGAACACAAACTCTATTAGCATCATCCATATTAAGAACTAGCTGTGCCCGCGACTTTGTCCGCGTGACACCTAATGTAAAAAAGTGACTAATAAAATCATCTGAATGTATTAAGTCCATTTACTTATCTAATTTATCTCGTACTTAAGTCGCGTCGTCATTAAAATTACAATATCTTTTGATAGAGTGAACCGATTTTAATGACACCAAGACTAAATGTTACTCGAGGATGTGTTATACTCGTGTACTTTACGTTACGTTTACGTTAGCAGTGATGCCCGTTTAAACAATCAGACAGACACTCCTCGACGTGGAGCCCTTGAGTACGCTGCTCGCGCGATACAGTGACACAAAATCTTACATCACTGCGACAACGTTACACATATCACCTCAACACACGTGCAAGTGGAAGGGTTTTATTTTTTCCCCTTATCAAACTGAAATAGTTTAGAATATTATCCGATACGAAATATATATAAGAGTTGTTGAGGTATGTATGCTTGGTACACATATATGTTTCAGCAACTCATATATGTGTGAATAGTTAGCTTAGGTTAGCTCAGATAGGTCGCGAATTGCATGTATCAAGCAACAGCCAAAGCCGAGGTATGCCGTGCACCCTTGAGCTAGTTGTCAAACATCGGTCGCTCCGCTCCTTTTATACCGAAACACGAGTAGTAGGGACAGAGGCGTGACCGGACGACACAATCAATGTGGGTAGGCGCCGATATACTCGAAGCTATGCTTTATGATTTTCTTGAAGATGTATTATCACGAACGCAGTATTTTAGCAGTGAGTATTCATACAAACAGAAAGACAGACATTTCTTGAATTTGAATGAAATGAATTTATTACTTATTCCTAGACACATGCAACAATTTTTGCTAAGAAATGTAAAAGTACAGACACGTTAGATTTACAATCTTATTATATGTATAGAACATATTGATAAGAAGATTACGAATATTTGTGCGAAAACAACAAAATTGAAAGAAGGCATCAGATGGATCGGATATTTTAGTATAGAGTTTTGGGATAACACGCTGTTTAATCAAGACATCCTCATTTGCACGTGACAAAAGTCTAAGGAAATGACGATATCGAAAAATTGAATTTTGGCAACAATAAACGTAGTAAAAACCCGTAACAGATGTCAACGATTCGATGCATCATATTTTGAGAAAACCCAACGTAAAAGACAACAGTGGTATTATTTTGTAATATATCCTCAATGGCTGATAATGGAATGATATTTCAGTCACTATTAAAAACTTATCTTATCATTACATATTATAAAACAAAGTCCTCGGCCTGTTTGTCTGTCTGTTCGCTATAAACTCAATAACTACTGAACGGATAATCAAGTTGTTGAAACATATATGTGTACGAAGCATACATACCTCAACAACCCTTATATATATTTCGTATCGGATAATATTCTAAACTATTTCAGTTTGATAAGGGGAAAAAATAAAACTCTTCCACATGCATGTGTATGCGTGTATGCGTGCACGTGTGTGGAGGTTATATGTGTAATGTTGTCGCAGTGATGTAAGATTTTGTGTCACTGTATCGTGCGAGCAGCGTACTCAAGGGCTCCACGCCGAGGGAACGGACCTAGGCTTGAGCTGCTGCCGAGGGGGGCCTAGTCTGGTGTGCGGGAGCGAAATTTACCCCCAGACCACGGCGGCGTGATCTGTGGTTACGCGGGCGTGGGCGTGAGCACGCTCTGTTTAGAGAGACAGGCTGGTACTGATCGTTCACTGCCGTTATTTCATCGGGAGGGTCGGTAAAAATATGTCGCGGACGTCTTTTACTACGCGCAGCGTTTGGTACGGGTTCGTATTTTACGGCGGATACCACTAACGGACTGTCATCTTAGTCATTATACATCAGGTTATATAACAAGAAACTTGTAATATTATTACTTACTCGACAATGGAAGTAATTAGATTAATACCTACTGATACCAGAATATTGGTTGACAAAAAAAATCAAGTGAGATTGTTGTCAATCGTAAGTAAAACCTATAGGATAAAAATATATATTTTATTTGTTACACCTAATTATTGGTTCCCTCGATTGTTTGTCCGATAAGCGTGACATCAAAGCATCTTGTGGCTCTGCAGCTATCGCAGATCTAACTGGATATGACACGTTTTGCATCAAATTTTTTTTTTTTTTTTTTTTTTTTCTCGAACTGACTATGCTATTGACCTGGCAAGGTCTTAACAGCTTCACCGGACTACTAAGGCGAGCGCTTAAGGCACTCAGCCGACTTTTAAAAAAAAAAAAAAAAAAAAAAAACATCAATGAATGTTTTAAATCTAAAATCGTAACAGTGGACATTGTCGAACACAATTCTTACCATGTAACTACGTAGTAGATATTCAAGATCGCTTCATCTTTCCCACGATGTCTAACCTGGCTACATTCATCCATTACTTACAGCATTTTACATACATTCTTTCCACTTATTATCAATATATTAAGTAAATCGTTTTCTCAGACTTCGCTCAATTTTATTTCCATTAATCGTTCTTCGACATTTTCGGTACGGTGCCCAACAACGCTGGCTTAATACCTTATTTATTGTAATGCGTCGCGTCGACTTAGTAGACGTTGTTTTATACGCTTTTATGATGTTTTCGTGAAGAAAGCACTCTGGGGTAATTATTTAGCAATGTTCTGCGGTTTCGTGGGGTGAACGGGCAACTTAATGAGGGCCTACGTAATAACCCTTGATTATAAATATGGAAGTAGTTTACCGCGTCTCTTGTTACTGACGCATCTTTAGCTTCGAGATTGTCGATATTTTTTTTATCATCTAACTTCCCGAATGATATAAACTTATTGGTATTTCTTGTGCTATAACAGATAATTTTCTTAAAACTTTTACATTTATTGAGTCACTTTTCTACTTCTACAATATTTATTGGTCGTAAATTTCAAGTGTCTAATATATTTAAAATTCTGCTATCTAGTTAGATTAGACAAAAGTATAAGACAGCTTTATCTTTATATGATGGCTTTCACCAACGTGCGTAAATTAGCATCTAATAAGCAAATTCTTATTGGAAACGCACACGTGAGCATCGTGGATACAGTAATTACAGCATTGATTGATGCTTCATGCATTTGCAATTGTTTATTCTTATTAGTATCATCGCATTATAGGATCAGTTTTACTCCTAATATGCATATTGATATAGTAAATTTTACCCATATTTAAATTATAGTTCTGCGTCTTTAAAATACTCATTTAGATGCAAAAAGAAGACACTACAAATTACAATAATACCTAATTACTTTGCATTCAGTATGTATTTAACTGTCAATAATGTTGTGGGGGCCTCATCAATGCCTTGAAAAGCGTATATCTTCAAATGACGGACTCTATAACTATTATAGGTCTCATCGGATGCGGGCTCTATGTATGTGTGAAGTTGACTGTGTATAAGCAAATTGCGTCAATGTTACTGCACACAAACACGATTATTTTCGTCGTAACTTTTCTCACGCTCACGCACACATTCGTAATTTGCACTGCACGTAACCGCGCGTTACGTAAATGTGTGTGTTTATCGGAAATTAGTTCTGCTGCAAGCGCCGGGGTTATTGGTGGAAATTGACAACAACATTGATTGTAAACGATGTGAATCTGCGCACGTGCACTCACATTAAACATTCACATCACTGAGTACCACTTTAGCAACACTCGCAAAATAGAAATTATAGACGATTTTTTATTCGAACCTTTTAATTTTACATTTATTCGTGGCAATGAATCGTGGTTCGTTCCGTTTGTTTTGCTTCTGTCTAGTGTGAATGCGAACATTAAATTCTAATTCACATCAATTCCTATTAGAATGTATATGGAAAGTACGTGAGGTGGTTATAACTTACGCGAGTAAAAATTAAGTTAGAAATAAATTATAGTATTACGGAGCATTCACCTCGGCTATAATTATAAGCTGTTGGTATAATTTCCATACACATTAGCACTGCGAAATGATCTACAAATTGCTCTCGTCGAGAAGAACCACAATAATTACGTACATAATTAGTATTTTTTACTTTGTCACCTGATAGTTGACAATCATTAGTTCTCAATCCATATACACGCAGTTAGAGTTAATTATCTTAAATGGCAATTTCCGTGGAGTTTAATTTTTGTCACGCAAGAATTGCATATATATTTATATGACTGATATCTAGTACTCATTCTCTTATTTCAACACGCTAAAGCATCCATTTATGGGATTAGTTGATATTCCATTAAAGAATAAATGTAAAACTAAATTAAATGTGTATTATCATGTATATTAATACGTGAAGCCTAAACTTTGTATCCCTTTTTAACGGAATTGGGCGAACGGATGAACGTGAAATTTGGCATAGTTAAAGTTTATATGGAGGAGAAGTGCAGAAAGCTATTTATTTTATGTAGTCCGGTGAAGCTGTAAAGACCTTGCCAGGTCAATAGCATAGTCAGTTCGAAAAAAAAAAACTATTTATTTTATATAAAATGCATTAGAAGTATATTAAATTAATTAAAATAAGCATTACTCACACTACTGCTTCAATTTTACACAACATATACACACATGTAAATAAAAAAGACATTTTGAGATCTATCAATAAAGGACTTCAAAAAAGGTTGTGAAGGAGGTTGCTATGCTCGACTGTATGTATTATTTTACTCTTACTATGGTCGAATGTCGACCACTGGGCGCCCACTAGTATTCAGAATTGTTCTTAGAAATTATAATTTTGACAAACAAAATGTTTACACATAATAAATATGAAATGGTATGTATGGCTTTACACGGTAGTGCGTGCGTCTCTCTAAAACTACGGGATGAATTTCGATCTTTTTTTTCTAGACACTGCCTTTATGTCGAAAAAAATTATCACGACAGCTTCATTTAATACAAATATCAGCGATTTGTATTTTCATACCGTTGAGAAATGGGTCAAACTGTGGTGCTTATATTTTTCCTGGGTACATAATATATATTGTTAAGATAATAAACGATGCAGACGAATTCCGAATTCGCCGGTATAAGCTAGTAGAAAGGATAACGTTAATACCCAGTGAATGGCTAGCTACTCCCCAAATATACGAGTTATTCTATGGTGGTAGAGCCCCGCTGAAACTATTATTGGTTTCAGCATGAATGGGTCGGCTCGCCCGGGGTAGTACCACCCTCTCATAGAAAACCGACGTGAAGTAACAGTGCTTGCATTGTTGCGTTTCGTTCGGTCAGTGAGAGCGCCGGAGACCCATCTCCCCTCCTCTCTCCTCTCCTTTTCCCTCCCCTAACCCTTCCCTCCGAAAGATGGCAACGCACTTACGACTCCTCTGGGGTTGTTAGTGTGCATGGATGGTGGTGATCACTTAACAGCAGGTGACCCACCTGTTCGTTTGCCACCTATGACATAAAAAAAAAAAACTCAATTATTGAAGTCACAGGTTTAATCGCCATGTAAACCCATTACGCAATGGCACTTTCAAACGCCAAATACAGATTATTTATATTAATTTATACTTTGTGGATATATTACGGTTATAGCAGTGCTAAGAAAATATTTTTAAACATCACCATTTTCGCCAACCAATACCGTGTTATCTATACTAATATTATAAAGAGGTAAGTTTGTGGGTTTGTGACGTTGTAGGGGGTAATCTCCAGAACAGTACTCCCTGAACTACTGGTCCAATTTGAAAATGTATTTTAGTGTTGTAAAGTGTATTTATCGAGGAAGGTTATAGGTTAAATATTATCACGCTTGAATCAATAGGAGCGTAGCACCAATAAAGAATATTTCAAAGTCGGGGTTTCTTTCTTCTTGAGAGCGTGTTAGCGTGAGCCCAAAGTAAATATTCCACGCGGACGAAATCGCGGGCAGAGTCTAGTTACAAATAAGTTAAATACGTATTGAATACTTCTTTAAAAAAAATTTTTTTTTTTTCTCGAACTGACTACGCTATTGACCCAGCAAGGTCTTAACAGCTTCACCGGGCTACAACTTCTTTAAAAAAAGTTTGGGTACTTTCGTATTAAATACACTGCGCTCTCCGAACATTCGACATCTTTCTCTTTTATCTCCGTTTGGTTAGGTTAGGTTAGACGTGCGAAAAAGGATAACGCGAGCTTGCCGCGTCAGTTTTTGTAATAACACGGATAGTGTTTATAACAAAATTCAAATAAGCAAATATTAGCTAATTGTAAATAATTTATTAGTACCTGCCAAAATACTAACCACAGATTATAAGAATGACATTTAAATACCCCATCATTATGACTATCTTTATTCGTAAACTGTGTCCGAACGCGCTGTCAGCTAAAACATTAACGCTTTCAACTTCTCAAATATTAAATTTAAAAAAAAATCACTAATTTTAAAATTTTAAGTTCGGTTAAGCTCCACTACTCTGTAGTCAGATTTGTGATTTGGTATTAAAACATCATAAACAAAAGAATTGTACAAATTTTCGCGGTGCGGTGTCTCAAGTACCTACCAAAAAATGTCTACCAGCTCTCGGACTATTATAAATTATTTAGACTTTCAAATGCTTATTATGACAAGTAGGTAGCAATATGACAACCGGGTGTTCTAAATTCAAATAGATTCAAGCATTGCAACGGTTAGTTTAGTTTCAAATTATCCGTTGATAGAACAAGGAAATTCATTGATACAGTATAACTGTCGTCTCAACAAATATTGACATTATCAAGTCCTCACGATATAGAATTATCGTGCGACTATTGAAGGGCCTAACATACTCGACCGTTAATAGAGTAAACATTCGTATAGGTGCGGTCATATTATAAATTACAGAAAAACCAAGGTTACTCACTAAAGATATATAATTTGAATGCACGCGTTATCAATAATTCACATCCTGTATAAGGTATGGTAAAAGTGGTATATTTTTTATTAATCACTTATCATTTTACATATCCTGGATTATTAATTCAATAGTGATTATAATCTATCAATTAGTCGAAAAAATTGTAGTACCGCGAACATTAATTAGTAAGAAATTTTGATGTCATACTATTTTATCAACGAGCAAGGAGTTATTATTGTAATATATTACGTGCTTCTTCTTACTTAGACTATAGCGGAAATAGTACCGCAACAAATGTAAACTCAAATTCAGCACGAATGGGTCGGCTCGTCCGGGGTAGTACCACCCTCTCATAGAAAACCGACGTGAAGTAACAGTGCTTGCGTTGTTGCATTTCGTTCGGTCAGTGAGAGCGCCTCCCCTAACCCTTTCCCCCATATGGTGGCAACGCACTTGCGATTTCTCTGGTGTTGTTAGTGTCCATGGACGGTGGTGATCACTTAACATCAGGTGACCCACATGTTCGTTTGCCATATATGACATAAAAAAAACGTTTAGAATTATAATTTAAATTAAAAAAAGTGTGTGTGTACTTATGTAGACGCGTTAGAAGTTATCCCTTTTTGGCGTAACAAGATAAAAAAAAATTCAAAAATTTTATCTTTCGCCTTATTCTACGTTTGTAGAAAAATCGACACTAACAATAGAAAAAATGTATTTAATACATTGATAGTTTTAATACAAAGAAATACAAAGAAACAAAATGTTGACTATAGCTAGCGTCAGGGTGTCGGTTTTTCGTGACGGTGTGCGCTCGCATCGTAATAACTTCAGAGGGGTCGGTTTTTCGTGACGATTTGCGCGCGCATCGTAAAAATTTACTTTCATCATTTTTCCCTAACGCGCCAAAAGAAGTATAACTTCAATAAAATTAATAAGCATGATTAGGTTTAAACAAATTTATGTATATGTTTTTTATTATTTCTTTCATCAAATCGTTTTATTTTTTAAACATAATGTTGATGATGACATATAAAAATTCCTGAAAATAATCAATTATATTCTCATATCATGTGACATATGCTCATAGATTGTTATCTCAACTGTCAAACTAACTCAATATATTATTATTATAGTTCTCGTTAGGTATTTGTAGGACAAGTACCTTTGATAACTCTAGATAACGTAGATGACGGCTTAATCTCGTTTTTAACGAATTTTTATTCTAGATTACCTGATACCAAGATATATGAATTATTCCTAATAATTTATGCCTTCTTACTACCACTTAAGGGTTATTATTAAAAGAAACTTAGTCGACGATGGCCCAGTGCCTACATATTTGCCAGTTCTAAGTTTGTTGGTTGCTTAATTGTAATACTGTTAGCAGTGACAGCGTTGACAGGCTGTCACACGGATAAATTGATCGCAGTTGTTTGCGCAAATGTCAGTTAGATAACGATTACTATGTATTTTAATTTGTGTAGGTATTTATATGTTCATGGGAAATCGGGACGTTATCAGTTATCTTCAAGATGTTAATACATATCATAATTTATAATGCAAACAGTTACAAATCCAATGTACAAAAACAAGGTTAAGATTCCAGCTTGATTGTGAAGATGACCAAAACCAATTATCAAACGTAAACAATTAAATCAAATTGAAGAGTAATAGGTTAACGTGGTATGGGCATATTATGAGAAGAGGTAAAAATGACGTAATTAAACATATTGAGTATGAAAATAGACGGATGTAGGGGAAAGGAAGACCCGAATAGGTGTGGATGGATTGTGTGAAAAATTATAGGCGTGAATACTGAGATGACATCTGACAGGGAAGAGTTGTAGAGGAAAACATGTTGTAACCCTACTTATGTGGGATAAGGGTAAGAAGGTAATGATGAAAAAAGTACATCAACGTACAACTATTACTGGTTTCAGCATGAATGGGTCTGCTCGCCCGGGGTAGTACCACCCTCTCATAGAAAACCGACGTGAAGTAACAGTGCTTGCATTGTTGCGTTTCGTTCGGTCAGTGAGAGCGCTGGAGGCCCACCTCCCCTCTCCTCTGCCTTTCCCTCCCTTAACCCTTCCCCCCAAAGGGTGGCAACGCACTTGCAACTCCTCTGGTGTTGTTAGTGTCCATGGACGGTGGTTATCACTTAACATCAGGTGACCCACATTTTCGTTTGCCACCAATGACATAAAAAAAAACAGAATTATTAAACCTGCCTGATAAAACCAATACATATTATATATTGTATTTAATTTGCTTTGTCTTCTACCTTTACCTTTATCCTACCTTAAGTATTTGCCTAATTTGGGGTCTCGAGTTAAGTCAATATATTATGTAATTCTTGTAAAAAATAAAAATATTTGATTTTGTCCAGACCATGGTATAGAAGTTAGGTAAGTAGATATAGTAGCAATAGTAAGTTTAGATATAGCTATAGAAGTTGTAGAAGTGTGATTTTTTTGTAAGAGTTTCCTATGTAACGTAAATGACTAGTAAAATGTTTTTGAAAATGTATCCACTTACAATAGATGTATTCATCCTGCGTGTCATGCTCATGCATTAGCCTGCGTGTCGTGTATTCATACTGAGTCGATTTCTGCGATGACCCTGATAGTAAATCCACCAGCGAAATGAAATTTAAAAAACCGTAATATCGTTGGTATCAGTTATTATATCTTTATATATAAATTTCTTCTGTGCGTGTGTATGTCATTGAACTCCTAAACGGCTGGACCGATTTTAATAAAACTTTGTGTGCGTGTTCCAGTGGATCCGAGAATGGTTTAGATTCACAATTGGACCCGGTAGGTGGCGTTGCGGTTGACTTTTAGGATTTTTTTTATTATCAAGGCAGGACAACGTCCGCCAGGTCCGCTAGTATTGTATAATTATTGCATCATTACATATATGTTCTTGAAAGCACTGGTTTTATCATGAAGACATACTTCAAAGTATACATTATTTCAAATGAAAAAAATAACTCAAACGTATATCTATATAAGTTAGAGTTTATCAAGTCTATGTCATTGCGACAAATTCTATGGTACACACTAAGACGAGAACTAGAAAATTTAGTTGTTTCATCAATTTATATTCTCATCGGCTTTTTCAATAGGTATTTTAGTTTAAAAACGTGACAATGACTTTTGAAAAACAAACAATTAATAACAAATACAAACGATAGCCCTACCTACTTCCGGTAGCGAGGACGACCAATGTACAAATGTATTCAATAGTCACTTTTAATCAACAACTGGGTGAAACCAGAGCATGGGAAATATTGATAGATTACTAAATAGAAAATGTCTATTTGGAACAAAACTGAAAGAAGTTGATATTTCTTAAATGTTGATTTTTAGGTTGAAGTCTTCATTTAGTCAATTCAAAACGTGCAAATGCAGTGCAAATTACCGGCCTAATTCACCATATTGCAAATCGTGTCATGTCGTGGTCGAGAGTCTTATTCTCATATTCATACGAAACTTTATAATATTGTTACAGGAAAGCATGTGATGCCGGCCTTTGACGCCCGGCGCCATGCCCACGCCGCTGCAGCCCGGCGGCCCCGCTAGCGGCCCGCCTCCGGAGCGCAAGCGGCGCCGTAAACGCGACGATCCGCAGAGCTCAGCTGCGCTCGAACCTGACGACGACGACGGCGACATGAGCCCCGAGGAGGAGCCTCGGAACGCACCAGCGGCACCGGCGGCACCTACGGCGGCGCCCTCCTCTGCTCCAGCACCCACCTCGCCGCCAGCCGCGCCCGACGCGGTTGACCTCACCTCTCGCCGTGACTCACCGCTTCTATCCTCCGATGTTGAAAGATTCGATGGCAAGATTGTTTACAACCCCGATGGCTCTGCCTACATTATTGAAGATCCAGAACTTTCAGAAGGCGAAACGAGCTTATCCGAAATACCTAAAATAGAGCCGGGTTGCATTGTCGACAGCCGAGAGAGTAACGTTGTCGAAAAGCATCTGGAATTTCCTCAAATAGCCAGTGCATTTTATGTATCAAGAAACCCTTCGTTGTATGGTGCATTATATGGTAGATTAGCAGCAGAGAGAGCACGAGCGAGGCCTGATGCGCCTGTTATGCACAGTTATCGAGTTTTTAGCTTTAGAGGAGGAAAAGACGCTCCAAGGCCTGCATCTCCATCTGCTGAATGTCCAGTCAGTGTTCCGGTTAAACCCATTCTCATGTGCTTTATATGTAAATTGAGTTTCGGCTACGCAAAGTCTTTCGTGGCACATGCCCAATCAGATCACAGTTTATCGTTACTCGAATCAGAACGAGACGCGTTATCAAGGGAAAATGCGTCAGCTATAATCCAGTGTGTTGGAAAAGACAAAGAAGCATTAGTCTCGTTTCTAGAGCCTGTAGGAGCTGCAGCCCCACCGCGCCATTCAACATCTGGTAGCCCAGCAAATATGTCAGAGCTCTCAAGCCCTTCTATAGATAAAAGGTTAGATTTGACAACTCCAGACCGAGAAAGTGAATCAATGTTACCAAACGGCATTTGTGATGACAGAAGGCCGAGCCCGACTACGTGGAGACCACCAAGATCAATAGCAGAGTCTCTGGTACCTCAACATTCCTTGATCTCTGTAGCTCATCCTCATACAATAAATGCATCGATACAGCCTCGGTCCAGTCCAAATTCTTCTCCACCATTTCAAGCCGCCCCACCGGCTTTCTTGTCAGGAACAACGATAGGTGTATGTCCAGATCACCTAGGTGGAAGACCTTCTGGTGCCGATTGTCCTAAATGTGAACTTATTTTGAATTCAGGACGACTAGGCGGTCCGCTGGCCGGAATGCATAGTCGAAATTCCTGCAAAACCTTAAAATGTCCAAAGTGTAACTGGCATTACAAATATCAGGAAACTTTAGAAATACATATGAAAGAAAAGCACCCCGAAGCGGAGACAAGCTGTATATACTGTATAGCTGGACAGCCTCATCCTCGATTAGCACGTGGAGAAACTTATACTTGCGGGTACAAGCCATACCGTTGCGAAGTTTGTAACTATTCAACTACAACGAAAGGCAACCTCAGTATACATATGCAGTCTGACAAGCATTTAAACAATATGCAAGAATTACAGAATGGAGGCAATCCAGGAGAAGGAAATCTTCCTCCTGCACCTCAACATACTCCTCCCGGCAATCATAAGCCTCCTTTGCCACACCATTCACCTTTAGGTCAAAAGCCAAAGCCGACCTTTCGCTGCGACGTCTGTAATTATGAAACCAACGTTGCGAGAAATCTAAGAATACATATGACATCTGAGAAACATACGCATAATATGTTAGTTTTACAACAAAACGTGAAGCATATGCAAACATTATCAGCGTTACATCACAGACAACAAAACCAACAACAACTTGAAAGTTTATTACACTTTCATGGTGGGGATCCGCTACCTACTAACCCAGAAGCAGCTCTTGCTGACATGGCCTACAATCAAGCATTAATGATTCAACTTATGACCGGTGGCCCAGGGCCTTCTCCGCCTGAATTAGGTGCCCATCTCGATGTTGGCCTAAATCCTGAAGCAATGGAACCGCCCCCAGAACCTGCGGATCCTGAACCAGAAAGGACATTCCATTGTTGCATATGTAATTGTTTCTCAACGGATTCTTTGGAGGCATTAGGTCATCATTTGGCACAAGACCGTACTAAAATTAGAGAACAAGAGATTCTTGCATTGGTCGCAGGTCATTACGTTTGCAAGCTTTGCACATACAAGACTAATTTGAAAGCTAATTTCCAACTGCATTGTAAGACGGATAAGCATCTGCAAAGGTTGCAGCATGTGAACCATGTGAAGGAAGGTGGTCCTCGTAATGAGTGGAAATTGAAGTTTTGTGGTGGTGTAGGAACAGGTGGTGCTGGTGTTGGTGGTGTCCAAGTACGATGCTGCGCTTGCGATTACTACACCAATTCTGCTCATAAGCTACAACTTCATGCAGCAGGTGCGAGACATGAAGCTGCAACATTACTGTTGAGACATCTTAGAGATTGTGCATCACGAATAGTACGGGAACGGCCCCGCGTGTACCGTTGCGCTCTTTGCGGCTTCAATTCTCCCCATCGCCTACCTCTTCTGCAACACGTACGATCTGTGAAACATCTACAAATGGAACAAATTCACCAGCTTCAACGGCGATCAGAAGGCAAGGACCCAACTCCCGACGTAGCCGAACTTTTCCAGGTTATACCTCAGCCACCAGAATTGCCAAGTCCCTACGAACAACAAGATAACGGTGAGCATATTTGATTAATTTCATTATAACGAACCTCCCAATTAGTTTATTCATTGTTTACGAAAATTGCAGTCATGTTTTTGTTGCATTTTAAATGTGATGAGTTAAGATTTTCGTGTTCATTACAGTGATAATAATAAGGAAATTGCTTATTTGTCAGCTGATAATTTCCCAACCATGACTGGCCTATTGTTACGCAAAGTAACTTCCTTAATGTGTCGTCTTTGTCAAATTGCAAATTAGTCATAATTATCTTGGTAGTATACTAATAAATATTACATTTTTACATAAGAATATTACTCTTATGTAAAAAGTAATTTTACGTAATTCTGAACTTGGTATAAATATTAGTAAATAATGAGTCATAGGCACACGTTGTACCATTTCCTATTTTTCTCACTAGATGGCGTTTTATTTATTTATTCGATTCGATAATTTTTCTACCGGGGTTACCAATTTCATATTCTTTATAACTCTCGTGCTAAAACATTTCATTATATTTTTATTTTATAAAGCGTGAAAATTCCATTAAAATTAATTCAACCAAAACCATTACTGTTTGTGTCGATAAAGTAATACTCAGTCGACTTATGAATGTGATTTCAAAACGTCACTATCGGTTTCCAATTTAAACCGATTCGTTCCTTAATCAATTTTGTTGTGCGTTTTTCTTAACTGTACTCTTTCTCTGGATTGTATCAATAATAATATAACGTGTTCATCGTTAATTTCGTTTAATAAGTGTTTATATCGAGCAAATATTTACATTGTATTGGTAAGGTACTTCATTGTTTTGTATGATCGTAATAAAAACCTTCAAAATCGTTTACCGTATGACTGTTACATCGTGTTCGTATTGAGAGACAATCTCCATTTTAAGCGATGAACATTTAGCGGAGAATTCGTAATCACAATAATGAGATAATTACACACGAACAAAATTTAATTTAAAGCGTGCAACATTAAAACAGGTTTCTTTAATAACGTACGCCTTACACGGTGTCGCCACAATCGGATACAGTCATTGGTCGGAGGCGACTCCGCCCCGCGAGCGAGGGAGACGGAGTAAAGATTTGAATTGAGAACGCGAATTTTCCATAAGTACCGCACGCGGGACAATGACTCGCATTACGTATGTGGCGGCCGCGTATTAAGGATGATTGCCCTCTTGTGACGAGACTGCTACATCATCGTACAATGTCGCCGGTCGCATCTCCCGTCGTATGTTTATAGCCGCGGTGAAATACGATAAACTCTCGAGAGAAACGCGGAGGCGAAAGAAATCCGGCTAACTCCATTGTGCACTCATATTTATGCTTATTACTTATTTTCACCTTATTGAGAATACCGTTCTGAACGATCGATTTTCATATACACTTTAGTTCTTGGAATCGACTGAGTTTCACTGTAAAATCAGTTCCATAAGTAATTGTATTCGTTTACATTTCACACATGATTAAGATTTATGTAAACAAATCTCATATTCAATTTGTCTCTGTGTTTAACCCTTCGGTTACTAAGTTATTCATAATCATTTTTATTCTTGATACAATCGAAACCAGTAACAAAACCGGTCCGTCTTTCAATTTATTCCCAAACTTCTTTAGCCATTTTTTCTCTCTCCACATTGGCTAAATAAAACCAGAGTTATTTGATGAGAACAACCGTGATATTCTAGTATTTTATTGATGAATTTTACTGTCTTGTCGCCAAATTATAGATATGAATTTATTATTACGTTTTCATTATCAGTTCAGTGCAAAGACTCGGGAAATACATTTTATTTCAAAAAAAGTTGTTTGTAGTTCACACGCGGTAGAAGTGAAACTTAATATTTTAATTATTTTTTAAGTGAACGAGATGAATACAGTGGTAAACATAAGTTTTCGGCGTTATGTTGTAGTATCTTCATATATTAACAATGTTAATAAAACACAACACAGAACAATTTATGCGATAATCACTACAAGCCAACGGAAAATAATGTGCTATAGATTTGAACGTTTCTCTCTCTCTCTCTCCCTCTCTTAGTATATATTTCGAGTACATTAAGAATGTACTATCTCATTCTCTCAAAGCCGAAAATTTATATATAAATTTACAGTTGTTTCATTTTCAATATTCATTCGCACCCTTCCAAAAGAAATTTCACTTCAATAATTAATACTTTCGATATATAGTGAAACAGTCCTACTTAAAATGTTAATTTTTGTCCATGATCCATACGCATGTTCAAACGGAATCTCAAAATCACTCTCATATATTATTTAGATGTTGAATGTACATATTCGTAACACACGAGTACAAAGCCAGTAAAATATTCGTATCCCCATTGTAACCATGACGCCACATTGTAAAAATCCTGACCTAAATCTCGCAAAACAAAACTCACACTGCACAATACTTACTTTACGACGCTATAACGATGTGGTGTTTCCTTAGAAAAGACCCTTTGTCCATTGACAAAAAGCGTCGGAGATCGCATTTATGCAGACAAAGTCCCTTTACCTGACTGTTGTTCTATGCTTCTACCAGACTGTGGGTCGTCGATTTTATATCATAAATAATTACATTCACTGGTCATTCCAGCTCAGAATTAGGGTCAGTTGCGCTAGGGTTATTATTACGGATTTATTTATCCCTCTCCCCATCATTAGATGTAACGGTTTTGCTGCTTAAAACTATAGAACGGGTTTCCAAACAGGGGACCGACTGGTTTCAGCTCGTTGGACTGTGAGATAATTTCAAGTTTTAATTAAGCAATGAACGAACTCCCTTCTTTTAGTTATTATTAGTACTTTCGTTTTAAAATTGGTGTATTAATAATTCGTATTCCAAATATATAAATGATATCGCATATTTTCATAAAAATCACGAATATTTATCCATTGTCGGTTTCGTATTGTAGTTGCAAATTATTACACTAGCTTAACCACAATGGACATGACAAACCGTCATTCTCTCGGCTGATAGAGAATAATTGTAACGTTGTATTAACGAATTTTAGCTCTCCCTACATGAACCGTTTCTTCCACCTTTATTATTTAAACGTAAACAATACGGTCGGGCCCAGCGTCTTTCACACGGTGCCGCGGACTTATCCTTGGTCAAAATAATAATTGCAGTCTCACATATCTTTCATACTGTCGTCTCGCTTACACCCTCTATCACATACGTCAACTCTCCCGATGCATTTGATCTGATGCGAAACGAAATATTCGAAACCTTTTGTAATAATGAACAATGATTGTTTGCTCGTACTGTATCTTCTTTGTGTGCAAAATTACAATATACTTGTTACGTTAACATTAATACTTCTGTGAATGTGTGCGTACGGGATGCATAGAACGATACCTTTGTCTTGCCGGGACGTCGCAAACAAAACGAGTCCAGCTAATAATATAAAAGAGAAGAATTTTATTTTTAACTTCAATTCAGAAAAGTAACAAACGTTCGCACCGAACAATACCCGGCTTCATTTATAGAAATAATCTTTTTTGTAGATAAATCTTATGTAGACGTAGGTAGACATTGTGGATTAACACAGTACAGGTTCATATCCATTCGAGTTGCAGATTCCATAGTGGGAGGTTCGAATTATATCAGAATAAATAATTGAATCTAATCTAACATTTCTTTGTTATTTGTCACCAGATAACAAAGAACCAATCGATCAGAAGCCAGAATTGACACAAGAACAGAAAATGATGAGGTTTTTGGAACAACACCAACATCAACAACAGCAGCATGCGCAACAACAACCGCAGCAAAGTTCTAACGAAAGAGAAGACGAGCGTGACACACCTGGACAGCACACCTGTCCATACTGTAACTTTAGTACCTCAAACGAGGCACGTCTTCATGCACATGTTACCTCAGTACACAGTGAGTCTGCGCGTCATTTCATTTGTCCGCTGTGCCAAGATGCATTTAAAGATCGACCGGCTCTTGAAAGACACGTCATGCAAATTCATTCCGTAAACTCCGAAGGCTTGCAGAGGTTGTTATTGCTCGTAGACCAAAGCCATTGGCTGAACGGTGGAGTTCAACAGAGAGACGAATCACGGCAAGTTGACGACGAACGTGAGATCTCATCACCACGTTCAGAGGGCAGTGCCGATGGTGAAACCGAACGATGCTTAACCTGCAGTCGTACATTTCGCAACGTCGATGAACTCTGTCACCATCAGAATGAGTCTGGACATCTAGAATTAAAACAGACTCCTCAAGGCCCTGGGTATGTTTGCTGGAAGAAAGGATGTAATAGATACTTTGATTCAGCCCATGCTTTACAGAATCATTTCAGGGAGGCACACGCTCGCAATTCGATAGCAAATATGTCCGTATCAGAAAAACATGTGTACAAGTACCGATGCAACCAGTGCAGTCTTGCGTTTAAAACTATAGAAAAATTACAACTACATTCACAATATCACGTGATTCGTGATGCAACAAAGTGTGTGCTCTGTGGTAGAAGTTTCAGATCAGTACTTGCACTGCAGAAACATGTAGAAACAGCTCACTCGGAATTATCTGAAGAAGATTTAGCAGCATTCAAACGTAGTTTGGCATCCAATCCATTGATGCAATCTGGTCAAGGAACAGCTCTTGATGCTGCTACAGCTGAGCTTTTACGAAAAGAAGCTCTAAGAACACCAGATGATGACATGGCAGACCTTGAAGACCGTGACTCCAGTGCTACAGTTGCTGACGAGTCTGGCCATAATGATGCCGAAAACTCTGATGATTCGATTATTTATAAAGATCAACAGTTCTTAGAAGATTATTTAAACTCGCAAGCTATGGCCGAAGATTCATATAATGACCCAAACCGAAAATACAAATGTCATCGATGCAAAGTAGCTTTCACGCGACAATCATATTTGACCGCTCATAATAAAACACTGCTACATAGAAAAGGTGAAAAATTAACGTACCCTATGGAGAAATATCTAGATCCCAACAGGCCATTTAAATGTGACGTATGCAAAGAATCGTTTACGCAAAAGAATATACTTCTTGTACACTATAATAGTGTAAGCCATTTGCATAAACTTAAACGAGCTATGCAAGAACAACAAAACAATAACAACCCTCCCGTATCACCCGGAGCGGGTTCCGCACCTTCCAACTTGACGCTTACTCCTAAAAGTACTTCGAGCGAGGAAGATGACCGTAAACGTTATAAGTGTAATATATGCAAAGTCGCCTATACGCAGGGTAGTAACCTCGATATACACATGAGATCCGTTTTGCATCAAACCCGAGCTGGCAAGCTGCAGGAACTCGCCGCAGCCGGGCAAGTGGATTTGACACGACCTTTAGTCGAACAACCGGACAGAAAGGATCCTGCTAAAATTTTACAAGACGTTTTGTCGCCAAAAAATACATCCCCTTCGTCAACTAGCAGTGGGGGACCGCGTTCCTCACCCCCCGTACGGCCAGGTAGTCCCCGATCCCCTCGCTCAGGTAGCGCCGCGTGCGATCGATGCCACGCGTCATTTCCTACCGGGGAGCTACTCGACGCACATCGCGCGACCACATGCCCGTTTAGCGATGCGCGGGCGCATTCGCCGCTAGGTGAAGCCGAGGCCGCGGCAATAGACGAAATGGTCGCGAAGGGTAATCCGCCTAAAAAAAACTCGCAAATGTATAAACAACTTTTAGAGACCTTCGGCTTCGACCTCGTCATGCAATACAATGAAAACCAACGGCGAAAACTTCAAGAAGAACGTGAGATAGCGCGCGCCCCGAGTCCTCCACCGCCACCGCCTGAAGAAAAGCCGCCCGACGGTGAAACGAAATCCACGTGTCAACACTGTAACAAGGAGTTTTCTAGTGTATTCGTATTAAAAACACATTGTGAAGAAGTGCACAAAGACAAAGTTCCGTTAGAATTTTTGGAGCAGTTCGCGGAGCATTTCAAGTCTGAATACGAGAGAAAATCGGGAGCACCAAATTCACCGCGAGCTGCGTCACCCGCGCCTCATGATGAGAGGTCGCCGTCTCCTCGCGGGGATAGTAACGCAGCCTTCAATGAGAACGGGAACGCGAGTGGCGAGGCGCAAGCTGGCGCCTTGCTTGCAGCTCAGGTACAAGAGATGCAGGCAGCTTTGAACATGATACAGTTGCAGCAGCAGCTCGGCACTATACATCCGATGGTTGCACAAATGTTATCGCTTGGTTTACCACTTGGATTAAATGTGGGCGCACTGGCAGCTATGAACCTCCAGCCACCCTTAGTGCCATTGATGATGCCGCCACCACCTTTCGACGCGATGTCCTTCGCTCACGACGCACAGCTCAAACAACAACAACTGATACAGCAACAGCAGCAGGTCAGTAACCCTATTATAATAGCAAATAACATTAAATTCACGTCAAATATCTCTTTATCTCATAGATAGATCAATGAATAGAAACACAAAACATAACATGTATCTAAACACCTATAAATTATTAACACTTTATTGAGTACATTTATGAATATAGTGAAATATTAGTAGTTTCACTCTGACAGTAATATGAATATTTTATTATACGTTAAAACGCATATAACGACACTCATCCACTATAATAAAATAAATTTACGCAAAAAATAACTATAAGACAATAATATTAGCATAATAATCTCATATTGAAATAGTTAAATTTCATTAAAATAAAGATAATCTTAAATTAAATAATATAAATAGCAATATATACACATACTAATAATTCGTATACCTATATTATCATTTTCAAACCATATAATTAATTTGATGGACGGGTACAGTTACAAAGGTGCGCCACACTACTCCAAAATGTAATTAATTTACATATTAATAAATCCCATAAATATTATTGCGTTTATTCCTATAAACAATATAAACGTTATAGTAATAACTACGCAATAATTATCTTCTTTTTTTCTTTCTCTTCAGATATATGTTGATGGCCTCTTTTTCTGGCGTTAAAAATTTACAAATTATAATCTACTTCTATGCAAAATGTCATTAGAGGTCATTCAACCGATTAATCATAATAGGTAGTTAGACAAACGATTAAACATGGAAACTTTAACACATATTATAAATCACTTTTAAAATCAATGGTAATTAAAGCACGATTTATAATTGTTGTGTGATGAATACAGTTGCTCCGAATCTTTAAATAATACTAGGGTTTGCCCGGAGCTTCGCTCGGCTTACCGTAGATTTGACAGAACCCTCGTAAACTTGTAGTCCGGTGAAGCTGTTAAGACCTTGCTTGGTCAAGTAGTCCGGTGAAGCTGTTAAGACCTCGCTTGGTTAATAGCGTAGTCAGTACGGAAAAAAAAAAACTTGCTAGGTCAATAGCGTAGTCAGTTCGAGAAAAAAAAACTCGTAAGCTCTTTTTTTTGGGTGCGATGTCCTTTTCTGTCTCTGATGTGTATGCAAAATTTCATGTTGATCGATTTAATAATTCAAGCATGAAAACATATTTTCAAATTTATAATATTATATTAAATTAATAAGATTACTTCTGATCATATGTACAATTACATTGTATAAATATTGTATTTTAGAATAAATTGTTAATTAAATTGAATTTTCATTTCAAAAAGCTTTATTACAACTTATGTGATATTTACATTACGTAAACAAAGTTCACCATAGAAATGTCATTTTCATTAAATATATATCTAATCATACCTGAATGTTCATTAAAATGATTTTCATATAACTCTAGTTTCCACGCTCACATAAAAATATCTCAACCTATTGAAGATTCTGTTTAATAGAATCATTAACTGTAAACATTTTAGCTTAATATTATTTATGATAATAGGAAGTGCCATAAATATATAGTTTATACTTAGTACACAATAACTCAATTGATTTGTTCTATCTTGCGAAAAACGTACACTTAAAAATCTAGTATATTTGTAACTAACCATAAATAAATATATATATATATATATATTGTTTTAATTCCATTTATTTCATATTGATTAAATGCATAGACATATCTTCTATACTAATATTATATTATATCTCTACTTATTATCTACACTATATTATAAAGCTTGAAACCTTGAACGCCCTATACTCAGGAACTACTGGTCCGATTTAAAAAAAATATTTCAGTGTTAGATAGCTCATTTATCGAGGAAGGCATTATATCATAGTATATCGTAGTAAGACAAATAGAAGCGAAGCAGCAATGAAAAATGTTTCAAAATCGTTTTTTTTTTTCTAATTTTGAGTCCAAAGTAAATATTCCACGCGGACGAAGTCTCGGGCAGACGCTAGTAATAGATACGTCTATGCAATTTCAAGATAAATAACTTAACTTATTTAAATAGATAAATTGATAAATGAACGATTTACCACTGAAAATATAAAAAACTATTATTTCTCAACTTGGATATTTCACTGTAAAAATAAACTGTCTTATTAAATATATCAAACTATTTCACTAACACAAACATAAATAATAGATACGATGGCACAGTTTTACACACGGCCATTCTAGACTAAGCATAGCTTATACTACGATAACTTAGCAACTAGTATACATACATATATCTCTAATATGCAATCACAGAACGTTATACGTTATATGCGGAACTTCGAACCTGCGAACTTTCGATTCAATATTAAGGTTTACTAAAACAACACGAAAACAATACAATGTTTGTGTCTATTTGAATTGCGGTTCAATTAAACTATTATATAAAATAACGGTTAATTTAAGTTATATATTTTTTATATATTTTACATCTAAATAAACTGCTGTGACGACTGTGTTGCAATTTTAATGATACATTTTAAAAGTATTTCTTAAATGACAAAGAATAACGTTTCGAAATAATCATATGAACATATCTATTTTAAGCCAAAATTATTATTGTTTGTCGTATTAAAGCGCGTAATATACGTAACTTATTACTGTATGTGATACAAATATTATTTAAGAAAGAGAAAATATTTGATTACTACATTTCTGTAACAATTAAATTATAATCGAAGCTCATGACTAACGTCAATCAAAACTAAGTACGGTAGTTTAACGTTAGCTACCATTTATTTGCAGAAACAAACACAGTACCTGTGGATTAACTTTGAACTTAAACCGTTATTATGAAATACTAGCAACAGCCCACGAGTTGGTTAGTCGTTAATTGCAATATAAAATTTAATAAAAGCAAACAGCATGTAACAATCGGGCATAATGTTTGTATCAGTGTAATAATAATCACAACCAGATAGTTCCGTAGGTTATCTCCTAAAAACAATCAGAAACTTTATTATATTTTTCATAATAATAAAAAAATATCTACCTACCTAATCTATCTACCTAAGTTTGTAAATCAATGAGTCCTTTTCTTTTTCAAAAGTCTTATTTGTAATATTTAGGAATTTCTTAAAAATATATTGTATAAAATTGGTATCATAATAAAGTATGAGTAACATAATTTTGTTTTTTTACAGGCTAACGCTGCAGCTGGACAGAAACGAGCTCGCACGCGTATAACTGACGAACAACTCAAAATTTTACGAGCACACTTTGATATAAATAACTCTCCGAGCGATGAAGCTATCGCTAAAATGGCGCAACAATCTGGATTAGCTACCAAGGTAATAAAACATTGGTTCAGAAACACACTATTCAAAGAACGTCAACGCAACAAAGATTCTCCATACAACTTTAACAATCCTCCATCAACGACGCTCAATCTTGAAGAATATGAAAAAACAGGTGAGGCTAAAGTTACACCATTAGATTCATCTATGAGCTCCGATGAAGGCAAGCCACCACCAGAAAAAAAAGCAAAAATTGAAGACTTGTCAATTATCAGTCACCCAGAAGTGAAATCAGAACCTAACGATGAACCGACCATGGAAGAAAAATATAATTCCTACGACGACAGACATCAAGAAGACAAAAGTTTCCTTTTTCCTCAAGCGCCTCCTCAAAGCCCGGCTTTGAGTCACCCTGAAAATTTACAAAACATATCAAGACCGCAGACACCAACGCATATGTCATTAAATTCATTAATTCAGTCGCAGTTAGATTCAATTCCTGCCACGAGTATACCTCAACCGCCACATCCATCTATGTTGCCACCAAAAATAAATGCAAATTTCACGTCCCCAAACTCCGCGCCCCCGAATGTCCTAACTTTGACCCCAAATCGCAGCCTGAGTCCTGGCAGGGGCCCGGCCGATTTCGGACTTTCCGGGGGCAACTCGAACGGATCCAACAGCTCGGGGTCTTCTGGCAAACGCGCCAACAGAACTAGATTTACAGACTATCAGATTAAAGTTTTACAAGAGTTTTTTGAAAATAATGCATATCCCAAAGATGACGATCTTGAATATCTTTCGAAATTATTAGGACTAAGTCCTAGAGTTATTGTAGTCTGGTTTCAAAACGCTCGTCAAAAAGCACGAAAAGTATATGAAAACCAACCAGCCGCTGATCCTCCAGCGGGAGCGACGGATGATGCCAATAGATTTCAACGCACTCCTGGCCTAAACTACCAATGTAAAAAGTGCCAATTAGTGTTTCAACGCTATTATGAATTAATAAGACATCAAAAAACACATTGTTTTAAAGAAGAAGATGCCAAACGGTCGGCTCAAGCTCAAGCAGCCGCTGCTCAAGTCGCCGCTACATTGAGTAGTGAAGATTCAAATTCAAGCACTATAGAACATCACAATCCTCACGTTCCAGTTTCCCCTGCACCACCACGTACACCAACTCCTGCAGCTCCAACCTACCCAGTATCTCCAGCACCTCCGGCCCCTTTAACACCTGTGACACCGCTTTCCCATCAACCTCGTGAAGAGAAAGATGGAAATTTTCAATGTGATAAGTGTAACTTAGTCTTCCCTCGATTTGATTTGTGGAGAGAACATCAGCTAGTCCATATAATGAATCCGAATTTATTTCCTACTTATCCTCCAGATTCCCCTTTTGGAATCTTACAACAACATGCTCAGCTCCAACAACTAAATGCTTCACTAGGAAATGAAGATGCCCGTCATCCTTTAGTGGCAGCTCTTAACCAACAAGTTGTCAAAAGAAAATTTGATGATTTTGACGACACTGATACTGGTGAACAGCCAAAAGATAAAAGATTAAGAACAACTATATTGCCAGAACAACTAGATTATCTCTATCAAAAATATCAAATCGAATCTAATCCTTCTAGAAAGATGCTTGAAAATATCGCTCGCGAAGTGGGATTAAAAAAAAGAGTAGTGCAAGTCTGGTTTCAAAATACAAGAGCACGTGAAAGGAAAGGACAATTTCGTGCTCATGCACAAGTAATAAATAAACGATGTCCTTTTTGTCCAGCTTTGTTTAAAGTAAAAAGTGCATTAGAAAGCCACTTAAGTACTAAACATGCAGATCAATGCGCGCGTGGAGAAATTAACGTAGATGCTTTGCCCGATGAAGAATTAAGTACAGAATCCACACCAAGCTTCGGCTCTCAACAAAGTGACAGACAGCAAAATTTTTCCCAAGCGGGGGCTCCCATGTTGCCCCCTATTTTTCCGCCTTTTCATTCAGACATGGAGAAATTTATCAAACAGTACAGTGAAGAGTCAATGAAGCGATATGTAAGTGAGTTACAAGCCCACGCTGCTGCCCAACAAAACGGTGGCAACAATGAAAACTCTGAAAGACGAACAGAACATGGAAAATCGGAGATACCTTTAGACCTCAGCAAGCCTGTTGATTTATCACGACCGGGATCTGACGCTGATGAACGCTCAGACACTGCATCTGAAACAATGGAGTTTTATGAAGATGATGAACCCACCTCGCCTCTGGCTGCTGGTCAACACCAATCGTCACGACAACCTGGTAAACGATACCGTACACAGATGTCATCTTTACAAGTGAAAATAATGAAATCATTATTTAACGATTACAAAACACCTACTATGGCGGAATGTGAGGCACTTGGCCGGGAGATCGGCTTACCAAAACGTGTAGTACAAGTTTGGTTCCAAAACGCACGTGCCAAAGAAAAGAAAGCCCGATTGGCAGCAGGTTTATCGGAAGTGTCTGACGCTTCTCCCCCGGAGGAATGTCGAGTGTGTGACTTTAAGTACAGTCATAAGTACTCTGTGCAAGATCACGTGTTCACGCGCAGCCATATCGCGGCTGTGCGGGCTCGCCTAGAGACTGGCTCCAGTGTAGGCGAGGACAGCACGCTCGCTCTCATGCAGATGGCGGCCCGACTTGAGAGTGGCATCGGTGCAGAACTACACAACGCATTCATGCGACCACAACTAGCTGGAAACGGTGAGTGCACCACTTGACCGCGATTAGCCTCGTTTAGTACTTCTTAGTGCTATACGATTCTGAGTTACAAATACTAGAACCTCGCAGCGGCGAGCTTCGCTCGATGATTACATTTGTACAGATATCAGATTCAAGCGAAGTTCATTTGGTGCCGTGACGGTCGTTGCTATTTTCCTACTAGTGAGTCCTTTGTGTATAAATGTAGGTGTTACAGAACAATTTTGTTTACCTCTACGTGTTGTTGGTACACCAATACAATCTTGATACGTTTTTAAAATTTGTTAAAAGCTATTATTACTTCTATAGTAGTGCGAAGTGGAATACAAAGATTCAAAATGTGAAAAATATCAAGAAGTTGGTATCGACTCAATTAGATATTGTATTTTTCTTATCACTTCTTAATTAAATCTATTATTTGTAAGTTGCATCGAATCAAAAGATTTAAGTTCCAGTTTAATGTAAGATAGATTTTTTGAATAATTAAAAGATTTCTCTTCGAGCTATTTAGAATAATAGTAGTATCGGGTGATATTTGTGATCTGGGTGCAGCTGCAGCGGCGTGCAATGGTGCACGCGCTGTCATCGAGACCTCAAAAGGCGGACCCGTGGAGGGCCGGTGGGCGTCCCAGTCTAACCCGCCACTATTGAAATGCAAACTAAACATAACAATGGTAGGAGTTAGGACGCGTGAAGGACGTCGTATATCTAATGCGACCGATCTTACGTACAAGTATTTCGCTCCACATGAATAATCAATTATTTAAATTTCTCCTTAAAAAAACTTTCTCAGAACTAATGTATCAATATTGTTTTTGTTTTGTTTATATAATAAATTCGGATAAATAAATAATTGAAAACCAACAACACGTAGCATAATATAGACTAGTAATCTGTTGCGTAATATTATTCTATCTAGTTGTTCATATTTAAAACTCCTATTAGGTGTTAGCGACTTGTGGATTGTTGTAGGATTGTAATGAAAACCAAATTATATATTTTAGAGAATTTAACATTATAGTTAGGTATTATGTAAAGTCATAGAGAAGCCTGAAGTCTATATAACTATTTAAATAAGGTGCCTTGTAGGTTCAAGTGTTTTGTAAATTATTTTTCTTTAACTCCACTGTAAATATTTACGTGTAAAAGTATACTATTAGATGTAACGATAGTGAACTGTAAAATTATCGATCGCTGTTCGTTATAATATGTATTTCGGCAGTTCGTATCCATAGGTAGATATAAATACATTGTTTGTTTCGTAGAGGCATCTTAAGAACTTGTGATATAATTGTATCTTATTAGTTTACTATGAATATTTTTGTATGTGTCTCAGCTGAGGGCGCGAGACTAAAGCTCAAAAATATATACAGACATAACATAGGGGATTTTCAACTTTACATAATAATGAATGATGTTTTTAGTGGCGTGTGGGGTCCCGCCGGCTGCAGTTTTTGCCATTCTACCAACGCATTTACATAAGAGTGGATCGATATTAGGGAGTTAGACGATATGCAAATATTTTCTTTAAGTTTTAATATTTGCTACGAATACGGGTCGCGCGCTTGTGCGGGCTCTTTGCCTATGAGCATGCACCGCACGCGCCGCGGGTGTCGCCTTTATTCTGTTATTTATTATATGGAAAGTTTTACCTTGTGTCTCCTTCTAGCTCCTCGATACGTCTCTATTAATCTTTAAAATGCAAATATCACACTTCGAATAGTAAATACGTATTACTTGAACTAAATATACACACATTAAAGAAGTAAGTTGGGACTTAGGAGTGTCGTTATTTGCATATCGCTTTTTGTTATTATTTTTTTTAATGTTATGTTTGTATTTATTTTTGTTCTTTTGTACTATTATTATTTTGTTTTGAAATGTAGTGAAATGTGTTCACGTCTGTTACGGACGTTATACATTAAAAGTGAATTTGCCTCCAATACGACTTCCAATAATTATATTTTAATTTGTATAATTTAATTTTTATCCTAATTATTTTGCGATCTGCATTTACTTGTTATTCAGATAACGTTATTACTAAATAGTTGTTTGAAACGAATCCTGTGCCAGCCAGTGAATTTTTTTTTTATTTGGTATTTTTTAGACGTCAAAATGATGTCTCAACAGAGAAAGATTTGAAAATCTTGTAAACTGATAGTATTATTATAATTATTATCTACAGTTATATTATTTGCTAAATTCGTTGAAATAAATGCAATATTTATATTATTGATTTATGTTTTTTTTTGTTTTGTTTTTCCTTGGTTCCTTTATCCTAAGTTTTTTATTCTTTTGTTTATATTATATATATGGCATACGTTTTAGCTTACAAAGGATTTCAAATTGTTTTTTCCGAGAGTCTCCAGCTAGGACTCGGAGAATTAACGAATTACTCGGGCTGATAAACATTGGATGTAATTTTGAATGCATAGAACAAAGATTCGAGATTTACAATGCCTTTGTGTTATGGATACCTGTGTTTAAAACAATGAGACTCTCTACGTCTCAGTTCATTTGCAAGGTGTCAGACTAAATTAAAATGTAGTCTTTTTTTTAATATTGTGATACGTTTCCGCTTCGTGGGAGGTGAAATCTTTTGTAATTACAACTTCTTTAAAATATGCAGGTAAACACTACCTTGTTAGAGAAGATAACAGATTGCTAGTTTATGTAGAATTTCCTATTTTTCTATGTGAATTCATATTTGATACGAATGCTAAACGATCGTAACGGCACGCCGTACTAATAAGCACACATATTTTATTTTTATATATATTTTATTAAATTAAATTTTATTTGTTTGAATCATTATGCAGATTGATGTAAAATTAGACATTATTGTACTGGGTTTTAATAATTTGATCTTCAGGTAACGCAATTATTTTACTTAAAAACCAACATTTATAGAGGGATAGGGGCATAATAAAACAACATCACAATTTTATTAGAAGCTGCTTTACATCTCTTTGTGTCTAATTAAAATAACGACCAAATTCTCATGATTGTGATATAATTCAAACGGATGTACTTATATTGGCAAGCAATTTCGAATCTATCATCAAATATTTTCGATTAATGTAAAAAAGAATGGAGTCTTTAATATAGATATCTAAAATGAATTATGAACATTTTTTATATGTCATTAAATTTTAACATACATACAGTAATGTTTAAGTACATAAATTTGATTTTATAACTACTTCTATACTACATACTTATTTCGTTCTGTAACTTGAGACATCCAAGCCAACCTCACCTGCACGTGGTGCACCCTGCTGCATAACGAACGAGGCAATGGCGATAGCGGGGTGGTAGGGTTCTACAGCCTGACTGGGTCGCAACCACCATGTATATGGCGAATAAGCCCGTTATAGTGATTCAATTCTGCGGGTCGTGTTTCGGGATCAGCCTGTGCATATCCAGCCTTTCGCAGGCCGGCATGACAGTGGCGACCGGCGATAGATACAGTGTCACTCGGTGGTCGCCATTGTTTTTGGATTGTACTGTGCTTACCATCAGGCACAGTGTAGTCATTTTGTCGTACTAAAAAAAAAAATTATACATACTCAAAGTTCGGAAAACATTAAACTCTACATAGAAAGGGTTATTGTATAGATCTATACTTCAATCCAATGCCTTATACATTTAAATATATTGTTTATTTCTTATCTATAAATTAAACAGTTTTCTGATATAAAAAGATAAGCATTTTAGTACTATAGGTAATAAACATTTATACTGTTACAGAACGAAATAAGTATGTAATACAGAAATAGTTATAAAATCATAATTAATTCAAATAAGACCCACTGATAAAGGTAGTTGAAACCAGATAATATTATTACATACAAACTAGCGAACCCCGGCAGACGTTGTTCGCGCCATGACTATAAAAAAATACTTGACAAAATATATACTAAAACCTTCCTCATGAATCACTTTAGGGATTTATGAAAACCGCATAATAATCCGTTCAGTCGTTTTCGAGATTATCGCGAACAGACAGACAAACAGACACGGTAGGGGACTTTATTTTATACTATGTAATGAGTAGGGGCCCGGCGGACGTTGTTCCGACCTGACAATAAAAAAAACCTTTACAAGTTATATACCTACACCTTCCTTGTGAATTACTTTATATACAGGTGAAAACCGCATGAAAATCCGTTCAGTAGATTTTGAGTTTATCGCAAACAGATAGACGCGGTAGGGGACTTTGTTTAATAATATATAATGATAAATCTGTGAAGTTGTTAAGACCTTGCTTGGTCAATAGCGTAGTCAGTTCGAAAAAAAAAACAGACTACCAGCTTTTAACTATAAGAACACATGATTATAGTTTGTTGATTTCGAAATTTAAGTACATGATTTAAATTGAGTATTGTCTACTTTTATATCTATGGTCAGCCATAGATATAAATTTGTAAACGATATCACTTGAAGCGAAATCGAACCTTTGCCGTGATTTACAAACAATGCGTAGGTACTTACTGTTTTTTTTAACCACCCACTCACCGTCTCAAGAGTTCATTACAAAAAATATTAAATTACAAACGCACAATGAAGTAAAACTAATGCTGAGGAAAAAATGTTCCCGTTAGTGAACCGACTAATTACCTCATTGTATAACACAATATATAGGACGTGCTTAACAGAAAATAAGGCTTTTTTTTGTTGTACAACAAAAGATTTTTTTATAATATCGATATCATGTCGGTAAGTAGGCTGATCAGACAGTAAACGATCGATGTGGTTTTAAATAAATTCGACGGATAAATATTACAATAAATAAAACCACTGAGATTCGTTTGGTGCATACTACGTTCAATAACAATGCATCTATTAGGCATTTTATAATATTATCAATTTATAATATGTGGCCTTGCGAATCATTAAAGACTAAGTTTCAGGAATTCGGTATCTTAACTCTGCCCTCCTAATATATTCTTTATAATTTAATGTATGTCCGCAAAACATATGCTGGATCTGGTAAAAGACCAGCATATTTTAAATACTAGAAACAGCAACATATTGGTCATTCCATGATTCAGGCTCACTAAGTCCAAAAACAGTTTTTTTAGGTAATAGTGTTAGGTTTTATAACAAAGTCCCAAAAGACATTACCGATTTGCCGGATACTCAGTTCAAGAACCATGTCAAGCGGGTTTTAATATCTAAAGGCTATTATAGGGTGGATCAATATGTGAACGATTGTGACGTCTGGAAATGACGTCCCTCTCCGTGCATCCACTAATAACGAATGTAAAATATATACCATGAAAAGATAAACCAGATCGAGATTCTTGCCGATTCTTCTCGATGACTGGATTGTTTTCCGAGCCGGTGGAAGCTTTGACGTTCATAAACGCCTTCTCAGGGCCCAAATTGAATAAAGGATATTTTGATTTGATTTAACTTTTTGAGATAAAATTACAAATAACTTGGTTTGCAAATAA
The DNA here is from genome assembly GCA_015888305.1 of Antheraea pernyi. NCBI lineage: Eukaryota > Metazoa > Arthropoda > Insecta > Lepidoptera > Saturniidae > Antheraea > Antheraea pernyi. Next base: position 846,610 of record MU158789.1, on the reverse strand, counting down.
CAATTATTGTAGAGAGAATAGTGTCAACGCTTTTAGGGTAACAACCGGATACATAACATTAAACAAAGGCAAATATTTTATTTGATAAAAAAATCTTCACCAAACTATATTTGGGGTAGTAGATGTACACCATGTATTAACAGAATGTATTCAGCTCCAAGCGGGTAAACAGTTACTGATGTTGACTCTCCATTAGAATTTACAAGATATTGGAATGTTGCATGCGTTATTATTCAAACCTAATAGTGTTGGAACACTGAGTTTATTTAAGTTGTTGAGTCGTCATTAATGGCGCTATATTAGGTCTAATAATCTGGTTTATTTCGGTTATTCAGCCTGTAAGTTAAGGTTACTATGGGGCTAATATAGCCATTAAAGCACCTAAATAAATAACAAAGAAAAGAAAATACCGCTAAATTTAGAGGACTTGCTCTCAAATAAGTATGAATGATGATGATATCTGGAATTAATACACTTCTATGTGCATCAACTAGCGACGATTATAAATTTAATGTATTTTTATGAAAAAGTGTATGCTAAAAAGATAAACACTGTCGAGATTCTTGTTTGTTCTTCTCTATTACTGGGTAGTTTCGTAACAAGTGATGGTTTTGACGTTCATGATCGCGTTCTTAGAGTCTGAATTGAATAAAGTATTTTTTATTCTTATCGTTTTTAAAATACAACCGCTAAAACACAAATATAAGGTGATATGCGAAAAATTGTCAACTTTAAAGTGGTCGTCAGAAAGTCGGGTGTTGAAAAATACCCTACAAACATTCAAGAAGCGCGATACAAAAACCTATTTCATTAAACAAATTCTTTCCCAAAATCCTGAATAACATCATTTCAGTAGGTACTTTGTACTAAATTTATAAATTAGAAAATGAACTAAAAATAAACGGCACTATTTATCACTTACAGAATATGTTTAAATGTTGGCATTTTATGAAGGTAATTTGAGAAACAAGCATTTTAAAATTATACTACTAAATTCGCTATATATAAATGAAATAAATTGAATAATGGCGCCTAGTGAGTAGTCCGGTGAAGCTGTTAAGCTAGGTCAATAGGGTAGTCAGTTCGAAAAAAAAAGCGCCTAGTGGTATACATTTTAAATTTTAATCTCATAATCAAAGCTTCTTCAACATAAAAGTATGAACTTGCACACAATAGATACGTACTGTGTAAACAAAGTCAATATATTTTTTTATCATAATAACATCTCAAATAATAAAAGCTCGGTGTTGGCTTGTTAGACCACGGCTTGCATCAACGTAGTTTCAAATCCTTCAATGACCTAGAAGCTTCCGGTAAAGGAAAACATTGTAATAGTCCTTTTTTCAAATATTCCGCTGCCCCTTCAATTGAGTTACCAATGTATAGTTGTAAATCAGTTGCCAAGCTCTTTCTAGATTTAGCATGTTTACGACCATAGGTCGCAACGTTATTGAAATCTGGTAAGATTCTCATTAAACATTAAAACGTCCAAAAATGCATTTTAGGAGTATTAAAATATTAGCAATAATTGTGTTATTATGAAATAAGTACTTGAAAAGAATAAATCTTTTCAATCTCTTAAGGTTTTTCGTACAACTTATTTGGTTCTCCAGTGCCCAGTTTCGGAAATACTCGGTTAAACTATCAATGGTTATTGACTCAACAAATTTATCCATAAGATAAACTGTCAAATGGCCCGTTGAGTTTTACTGACATTTATCGTACGATTGTGTGTTCAGAAACGTAATTTGACAAGTTATTGAACCGATAATCACTAAGATAGAAAATTAAAAAATATATATTGAAAATTATAGTAAACCTTTAATAAAAAAATATTACTCTTTTGAATCATGAGAAATTATTTCTTGAAAACTTTATTCTGCGATACGTTTATCAGTTGATCGACCAAAGCAAACTAATAAAATAAGTTTCATTAAAAAAAAGGATTCTAAATTAAAACTGTAACTTCAAATGAAAAACAAAGGGCTTGTGTCTCATCATTGGGACAGTAATATATACTACTAGCTGCCAGCTTCGCACTGGTTTGCTAACAAAGAAGATAAAAAAAAACTCTTTAGATTACGACCTTAATTAAATAAAATGGCAACTAACGGCAAACTGTCGCAACAGCCAAAGCCGAGGTGTGCCGCGCACCCTTGAGCTAGTTGTCAAAATAAAATCGGCTGAGTGCCTTAAGCGCTCGCCTTAGTAGTCCGGTGAAGCTGTTAAGACCTTGCTGGGTCAAAGCGTAATCAGTTCGAAAAAAAAAAAACGGCAAACTGTCAATATTTTTGAAGGTCTCCCAACTGTCTTTTGTGTCACTCACTTTATGTGGAGATTTTTTAAGCCAAATTTACACTTTTCCGTACGGTTTTTCACAAAAAAAAAAACAGAATTAGTCAAATAAGTAGGTGCAGCTGTTTTGAAATTATGAAGATTCAGTTATATTCGTACATATTACAAAACAAAGTTCTCTGCAACGTTTGTCTGTCTGTTCGCGATAAACTCAAAAACTACTGAACGGAATTGCATGTGGGTTTCACTCGTAGATAAAGTAATTCATGAGGAAGGGGTTAGGTATACAATATGTCAAAGTTTTTTTTTATTATCAGAGCGCTATTATATACCAAAATCAAGACGCAGCTAAATATTTAAATTCGACTGTAAACTTCAATTAAAACTTTGCATAATCCTGTTTCAAAATACACTGTGGTAAGCTATATTGTTATTGAAAGTTTATTTTTAATGAAACGAAATGTTCAATATTAGATCAAGGAATCAGCAAAAAACACGACGTCACGTAGAATTTTTTTCCTAGTCCACTTTTAGTCAATACATCCAACAGTAACCTTAAAATCTACGTGTAAACTACTTTATATAAACATTTACCTCCAGGTTTCACGCTCGTACGCTTATCTAAGTACAAAAACTCTTCCAACATATAATAAGTTCGTCGGAAGGTTACAATAAGGTTGTATGCAAATTTCGTAGTTAGAGTTGAGACAAAAAATATCAATGCAAAATAATTCATACTTTATTAGGATGATTTGTTAATAGCTCATATGGTTTAATTGATTTCTATCAGAAGAGAACTGTTTTATTGTAGTCCAATGAGGTAGCTTTTTTCGTTCCCGCACAAGGTACAATTTTTTATTTATGTTTACTAGGTTTGCTTGCTTATAGGAGGTATTCTCCGGATACTGCTGATCGTACTTTAATATTTTTTAAGCTATATTATTTAAGAATGACATAGGTCGTGGTTTATTCTTATTCATTCCCATATTGTTATCGACGTGTAATGAAGTCACAGGTTTATTGCCGCCAGATTTTAAATTTAACTATTTAAAATGTATGGGTACTTTCCATTCATACGACCGTGTAAATTTAAATTAATAGTACCATAAGCACGCGTACTGATTACGTTATGATACAATATTTTTTTTTTTTTTTCGAATGACTACGCTTTTGACCAAGCAAGGTCTTAACAGCTTCACCGGACTACTAAGGCGAGCGCTTAAGGCACTCAGCCGATTTTATTTTGACAACTAGCTCAAGGGTGCGCGGCACACCTCGGCTTTGGCTGTTGCCTCTTATGATACAATAAATAATGGTAGGAACCGCGAAAACATTTCGGAAGAGTTATTGGTTAACCTATATGTCAATTACAATTACACGAACTTGAATAAACTCGTGTATCCATTGTAACCATTCAATTATTATGATTAAAAACATGGTTCTTATGAAATGTTAATCGAATTAGAAATAGTATATCTGTGATATATTGATTAAAGGCACGATGAGCAAGACGTTCGATCCGCAAATTGCGCTAAACAGTAAATACCTCGGCGGCAGGGCAGAGGGGACCCAAAGGCTCTGGAGTCACGTCGATGCGTCCCAACCCATTACCCGCTCCAAACCGTATCGACAAATAACCGCCAATTATTGGATCACTCTACAATCTTTTTACAATTTCTTCTCCGTCCAGCGTTATTATATTTCTATTAAGCCTTTTTTGTAATCAAACTACTAATGATTCGATTCCATTTCCTAGGCGGACGTGCCGTCTCCGCAATGTTAATGACACTACGTAATTAGATCCGGATGGTTTGAGGGCGTTGACTCGAATGCGGTGCCCGACCGGTAGATAATAGCAAAGTGTCAATTTTACTAAAAATATGGTAATTTACACCGGCAGCCATTTTGTTTTCTCTCAAATTACTTGAGACAACGCGCGCCCGATCTGTAATGAGGTAACCGTCGAAACAACGTGTTTGTATAATAATGCACGGTTTCTATTATAATAAATGCTTTAACGATGCGATAATTACAACAATACCAACTACAACAATAACAGTCGATAATTATTGTAACAGAAAAATAAATTATAATTTCAATAATCAATTAATTTCTATAGATCAACGGCAATTGTAATCTTTTCGACCATATCGTTTTCAATAATCGCCTCTATTCATAGAATTCAAAGCTGAATCCTTAACTCAGCAGCGGTATACAAATTTTTTCCAAACTTTTAATAAGGTTTCGTCAATCCAACAAAACGTAACTACTTAGAATGCAACTTTAAGCTGAACTTTGCATTAAACGTACCATTTTTTTTCTCTACAATTCTCATAAATAAACGATACATTCTGAATATAAAAAAAAAAAACATTTACACGTAATATAAGATGTAAAAATAAATTGTTACTAAACATTTAAGTGCTAATATCACTGGTTAAAAATAGCTGTAAATACAAAAAAAAAACTTATAATGACTATCGAGTGATGATAATAGAGATGGATGAAAAGTGAAAAGTCACAACATTCAATTATACACTACGCTTTCAGTCAATATAACAATCACTTCACTACGAGTCCCTTGAGATAATGTTGCTCTGAAATGCGAATCTCTTAACTTTTGCATACTTGTGTCCTTTTAACACAACATTCGATTGAATGTTGATAAACTTTAATTTACAATATGCCAATTTTTACATTAGATACTTTTAAAATATATTATTTATGGTACTGTAAAATGTAATGCTTAAATATTGATCTCGTATCGTTCCTCTCATTTTCGTTTCCTCTGAAGGAGACATAAAATTTTATATTCCGTTAGACGTGGAGCTAACGACGATGACAAAGATAAAATAAAAAGTTTGCCAATACTGAACAAAAACGACTCAATTTAATGTAAATTAAGGTGATATGCAAAAATTCAGTATTTCTTACTGTGATCTCACTAGTAAAAAGAGTTATTTTCCGGTTTTCCTTTATTTATTGTTAACTTAATTTTACTAATTGTTAGTTACAATTTATCTGTGAAAATATTCTTTTTTTATTATGTCAGAGATTTAGATGAGCGTTTAACCGCAAAATAATTCGATGTGGTTGCGATGACAAGTTAAGCTCAGTACTCTCATAAATATTGAAATAGTTCGGGGATGGATTTTTAACTCGGTAATCGTAGTTGGTCAAGTAAGTTTAGGAAAAAATTACCATAACTTATTTTCACCACATATTTTACTTCAACGGTGACTCAAACTTTTTTATGAATATGAACGCATGGTATTTGAGATAAACATTAATAATTGTAAAATTTATCTTTAAAAATAATACCTTTTTAAACCCACGCCATGAAACTTTTATTTAGGTACCTACTTCCTTTCTTATGTTTTACTGTTAATTCAATCTCAGTGTTTAATATCTACATATATCAGACCCTTTTTTTTTCGTACTGACTACGCTGTTGACCAAGCAAGGTCTTAACAGCTTCACCGGACTACAATATATCAGCTATGTCAATACTATAGTACCTATAAGCTATCATTTTCATTATCAGCCTGTAAGAGACCCACTACAGGGATATACGCCTCTTCCCGAAGGAAGGTATGGGCGTAATCCACGCCATCCACGACGTATTGGTGATTCTAAACTCTGAGAAATCCACAGTTGTATGTTTTCCTACATACAGTAGTACTACAAGAACGTTTTTCAGCTTCAGGTTTCCTCACGATGTTTTCCTTCACCTTCAGCCGATAAGTGTTACCTATTTAAATTAGTAAATATACGCCGGGGTTCGAACCTGCGGACATTGAAATGATATTCCACCGGTCAAACCACTAAACCGCGACGTCCTTATTTATTATTTACCTATAATCTATGTTTAGTTTCGAATCAAACAGCCGTATGTGAGCTTATTCATCGAAATAAATATTATTTCGTAAGAACATCAAGAATCCGTAAACATCGTGATGGCGGTAATACGCGTATCCGACGACAGTCCTCATTGCCAATTAGAAGTTCAATCACCCACGTGAATGGGGAGCGAGCAGAGACGAAAAAACAAGCATTGTGCCAACCAAGAGTCATGTTTCAATTTGTGAAATTGATTTGTGATGCGACGAGCATCTAACTTGCCTATAGGTAGACGCATTTCTAATCAACGCGACATCACGATGCGCCGCCCCGCGCCGCGTCGCGCGCCTCGCCGTTTACAATGGCCGCTTCTTGCGAGTGTTTCAACACCGCGATTCATTTGGAACTCATTTTCCTGTTTACTACACGGACCATTCAAAGTGTATCACTGTATTCATCAATACTATTTTTTAATCTTATTTATCGTTATAAGCTTCGTACTAATAATACACGTTCAATACGTCAAATTTGCACATAAAAGTATAATCCGATTATTTGTTAAGCTCAATCTACAAAATATTTGAATTAAATATATCGAGAGTTTCTTGCAAATGCAAGACCTATATCTAGGCTACATACTATGTTTTTCTATAAGGTTTGTGATCAGGAACTTTCGATCAACAATAACAACCACCGATTGAAACGGTAAAACTTACCAACAGTAAATTAAAATCGGTAAAATAGTTGTAAGAGTTAAGTAATTAATAACAAAATTACAATAAGAAATTTGAAGGATATTTTAAAATTCATCCAGATAAATAAAATTAAAAAATTATAAAAAACAAAAGAATATTAAAACTAAGTCGTAGACACGAGCTGGAAATGAATCAATATCGATTAACAGTAAGTGTTTTGTTATATTCATAAGTAGGCTGTTGAAGGTCAGTAAACTTATTTTATAAAAATAACTATACTTAATACTACTGCAGTTATTAAAGATAATTTACTAAATTTCATAAGTATCGATTACGAATGCTTCAAATAATATTTTATTCATTATTTATTTAAATACAATTATGATCTCGAATACCTACTAATCGATTTACGGTTAAGTTTAAGTACCCTAACCCTATCCGTTTGTATTATCAAAAATTTAACAATAAAAATGAATAGTTATAAAATATGTTTTCCAAATTTTCAAAAACCAAACGCACACCTTACTATGATAATCAACAAAACTAAATTGCAACAATTAGACTTTTGACGATTTGACATAGTACCGAAAGACAAGTAGTTACTTTGCGTGTCACGTTTAATGCTCACATCTAAACGTCTTGTTTGCTGTCTGCAACAAGTCGACAAGTAAGTAAATTCGTTGAGGTTACAAACAACCGTTAATTACCTCTCGTACCTGATTACATGAACAGGGAAGAGAAACGTCTCATTATTTTGTATTAAAGTCGTGATTATTAGTTTAATCGTTTGACTAACAAAGGGCAAAGACGTAGATTAGTGATAATTATAATCCGCATTGTACCATCGTCATGATACTGGTTTATTCCACATTGTTCCAATATTTTAAATATTCAAAATGGAATGACTTCAAACGTGGATTTGATATTCTTTCCACGTTATAGAATTATTTTCTTTCCATGGTCGATGTGGTTTTAATATATTACGGTTTTTTTTTCTAAATAATATTAATATTATGGGTTGTTATTATTGACACACTAGCAAATATTTAGGATATGCCAATGAGAAAAGGGTTTATAAGAGTTTTATCGAATGAAATAAATACAATAATTGTTTTAAAACGATTTTGGGTCACTGTTACTGACTGTTAGAGTATAAACATAACTTATTTCAGCATAGTTGAAAACCAATGTCTCCTACTCCCTAGACTATTTACCACCCTTAAATATAAAATTTCGAAATATATGAATTGACATGTAACAGCCACTCGAGAACCAATCCTCATTCCAAGCTTAGTGTCACCTAACATTATGTCAGATTGTCAAGACTATTCTAAAAATAGAGAAACAACATAAACATACCTAAACAACATGAAGGCGTTTATTTCGAACTCCAATTTAACGATGATGATGAAAGAAAATTAGGATTACCAAGCAGACGATGACTATAAAAATATTCATATTACGGATTTGAAATTTTGCTGTCATTTGGAACGTATTAATAATAAACATAATGAGAATGTTGTGTCGACTTTAAGATTACCATTTAAAACACGAGAAATTATACATATATTTTGACATTTATGTCAAAATCAGTACGCAAACCTAAATTTTCAAATGTGACTAAAAGACTTATAAACATTTTCATCCCTTTAGAATACAAATGACCAAATATTATAATGGATGTTACTTTGTACTTCCGCCTGGAAGTTTTTTTTATAGTAGCCCGGCAAAATGACTGCACTGTGCCTGATGGTAAGCACAGTACAATCTAAAAACAATGGTGACCACCGAGTGACACAGTATCCATCGCCGGTCGCCGCTGTCATGCCGGCCTGCGAAAAGCTGGATATGGACAGGCTGATCCCGAAACGCGACCCGCAGAAGCGAATCACTATGACGGGCTTTTATATACATGGTGGTTGCGACCCAGTCAGGCTGTAAAACCCAACCACCCCGCCATTGCCTCGTTCGTATTTAGCAGGGTGCACCACGTGCAGGTGAGGTTGGCTTGGATGTCTC
>MU158789.1:694145-836737 GCA_015888305.1 Antheraea pernyi | reverse complement strand
CTGACGATAAGTAACAGTGCTGACGTTGGTATCCTCGAATCAGAAGGGTCTATTTAATAATAGATACTTTGCAAAGAGTATTTGGAAACTAGCTCTTAAGAGACACAACTTGTTTGTGACTGATCTTGATTCAAATTGCTGTGTATGCTTAGTTATATCATAAAACAATTGGATAAACAAATAAAAGGAAAATGTTTTATTATGTTACGTAATAAAACTTTCATACACTAATTATTCACTGGTTAACTATAGAAAATCTACACAAAAATTTAGAAATTCCTCTAAATCTAATCAATAATTAAATCATCTCGTTTGCAAAGCGAAGTAGAAAGTATTTCTATATTTTTTAATTTTGTGCGTGTGAAATTTCGCGATAAATTTCAGATTTAGTTTCGTTTTATCTTATCTATGTGTCGATGAAAGAAAATTAGGATTACCAAGCAGACGATGACTATAAAAATATTCATATTACGGATTTGAAATTTTGCTGTCATTTGAAAAGTAATAATAATAAACATAATGAAAATGTTGTGTCGACTTTAAGATTACCATTTAAAACACGAGAAATTATACATATATTTTGACATTTATGTCAAAATCAGTACGCAAACCTAAATTTTCAAATGTGACTAAAAGGCTTATAGACATTTTCATCCCTTTCAATCTAAAAACAATGGTGACCACCGAGTGACACAGTATCCATCGCCGGTCGCCGCTGTCATGCCGGCCTGCGAAAAGCTGGATATGGACAGGCTGATCCCGAAACGCGACCCGCAGAAGCGAATCACTATGACACTATGACATATACATGGTGGTTGCGACCCAGTCAGGCTGTAAAACCCAACCACCCCGCCATTGCCTCGTTCGTATTTAGCAGGGTGCACCACGTGCAGGTGAGGTTGGCTTGGATGTCTCAAGTCTTAGATGTTATTCGACACCCCTTACTTAAAAATTACGTCCACTATAATATTTAACGATGGATTTGCGCAAAGTAACGTCTTCTTCAATCAAATATGTAAATTATCAATAAACTTTCCTTACAAGTATACTTCTGTAACAGCCACTAAGCAAATTTCATATTTGTAGCTTAATCCGTTTCGATTCTAGATTAATCTCTCTTCCAATATTTACTACGTTATATTATATAAACTGATTCGTTCGCCACTCTGACTTCTTGTACAAATTCTATTATCTGTAAAGCAGAGTTGTATCGTAGGTCCGAAGTGGTATACCTCGCTTGAACAATCTAGTGGTTAAACCGCGCTCGTGCCGCCCCGCCCAGATATTTTCATTACCACTATAAATACGCGAGGAATGAAACTATCCTCACATTGGGTGCTCATTGAGGTTGCGTATTATATTTCCGTCTTTTATCTTTTTTAAATTAAACAACAAATTAAACACCGATTACTTTAGAAAGTGCCGTTCACTGCAAGTTTCCATTTTATTTCTGAGAGTAATAATTAAGTGATTAAATCGATTAATCATATATTTTAATGTTATTAATTTCTTTTCATTAATAGCATTCGTTTGTAAGATTAAGCTAACTAGATGCAGAATGCAATGAACCGGCGTATTTTACTAGAGCAAATGTACAGCAGAAATTACTAAACCTTGATTTGACTTGGCTAACTTACAATAAGTAGCAGTTTGTTCAACCAAGTTTCAGCCAAGCAACGACAGTGCTGCCTACCCATGTATACGTAGTACCAAAATCTAATAAGGGTAAGGTTATAGTAAACAATACTCATTTTAGTTTACATGTAGCTGTCATTTGAATTTGCCATTTTAACGTTCAAGTTTAACAATTTCTGTATTACTTTGTTCTTAAGAAAAACGTAACTTAAGAGCTCGTTGTTAGTACCTACTATTAGTTACTAGCTACTCGCCTCGACTTCACACGGGTGTATTAATGATGAAAATTAGACCTGCCATCTACAACACGACCTTGTAATAAATTATAATAGCAATTGAACAACCGATCGTCAATCTATCAATTCTGTCAATATCTTAGAATGTTTCCTTATCGTCTTCTGACTCACTCGCTCACACACTTTTTAAATTGCCATTTTTTAACCCAAATTTTTACTTCTCCGTAAGATTTTTCAAACATTTTATTTTATACAAAGTTTCTCCTGACAATTATAAGCATAACAAAAACAAAATTAACCAAATAGATGAAACCGCTCTGAAGTGAGTGTATACATTAAGTATATACATTCTGCAATTAATGTTTATCTATATAAATACAAAGGATAAGGATTTCGATTTTGAAGAAATCCGCGCTACACCTTCTGACGATAAGTAACAGTGCTGACGTTGGTATCCTCGAATCAGAAGGGTGTATTTAATAATAGATACTTTGCAAAGAGTATTTGGAAACTAGCTCTTAAGAGACACAACTTGTTTGTGATTGATCTTGATTCCAATTGCTGTGTTATTTTAGTTGCCAGTTATCTAATCATGCATCGTTATATCATAAAACAATTGGATAAACAAATAAAAGGAAAATGTTTTATTATGTTACGTAATAAAATTTTCATACACTAATTATTCACTGGTTAACTATAGAAAATCTACACAAAAATTTAGAAATTCCTCTAAATCTAATCAATAATTAAATCATCTCGTTTGCAAAGCGAAGTAGAAAGTATTTCTATATTTTTTAATTTTGTGCGTGTGAAATTTCGCGATAAATTTCAGATTTAGTTTCGTTTTATCTTATCTATGTGTAGCAAAAAAAAAATATTCTCTAGTACCTTTCATTTATTTGCTTTGTCATCCAATCCCGGGCTATGTTTAAAATTGCACGTTCATTAGTAAATTAATTAAATAATACAACTATTAGAAAATGTCACTGAAACAAACATAGCGGGTTAATACAAGTATGGTAATAAAATAAGTCGCGTTTAGAATTAAAATCTCTGGTTGATATAGTTTAGAATTAAAATATTAACACTGCTTATTATGTATTTTACGTCAATTACGATTTTTATGTGTTAATAATATCATCATTTATCTTTATATATAAATTTCTTTTGTACGTGTTTATGTCACTGATCTCCTCCCAAACGGCTGGACCGATTTTGTTAAAATTTCGTGTGCGTGTCCGAGTGGATCCAAGAATGGTATAGATTAACAATTGGACCTGGTAGGCGGGGCTGCGGTTGAATTTTTTATTTATTTATTTATTATCAAGGCAAGCCAACGTCCGCCGGGACCGCTAGTAATAATATAAAATATTAATACGTATTTGTATATAACTGTATCACCAGATCGAATCTGTTAATATTTTGGAATACTTCATCAATTAATTCCGCCCGTCCCTATACATTAAATATTGGATAAATAGACACTTTCTACCGCTTTTTCACACCTTTGTCCGAAGGCCAATAATAAAACTACTTATTCATGGCAGATAAATTGGATTTAAAAATAACAAAGATATTCGTGACTTAGTTTTGATCGAAAAAAACCTACTTTCTAACAAGACAATGGTAGAAAAAAATGTATTTGAAACAAGGCGGTGGGTATAAATATAGAGACCTTAAAGAAAATAATACTTTAAGCGTAATCCAATACAAAGGTGTTGTGAATTCGATACCACACACGCTTATCAACACTTTAATCAAAGGTAGAGCCAGTAAACAATTAGTAGCATTCGTTTGTAAGATTAAGCGAGTTAGATGCAGAATGCAAAGAACCGGCGTATTTTACTAGAGCAAATGTACAGCAGAAATTACTAAACCTTGATTTGACTTGGCTAACTTACAATAAGTACCAGTTTGTTCGACCAAGTCTCAGCCAAGCAACGACAGTGCTGCCTACCCATGTATACGTAGTACCAAAATCTAATAAGGGTAAGGTTATAGTAAACAATACTCATTTTAGTTTACATGTAGCTGTCATTTGAATTTGCCATTTTAACGTTCAAGTTTAACAATTTCTGTATTACTTTGTTCTTAAGAAAAACGTAACTTAAGAGCTCGTTGTTAGTACCTACTATTAGTTACTAGCTACTCGCCTCGACTTCACACGGGTGTATTAATGATGAAAATTAGACCTGCCATCTACAACACGACCTTGTAATAAATTATAATAGCAATTGAACAACCGATCGTCAATCTATCAATTCTGTCAATATCTTAGAATGTTACCTTATAGTCTTCTGACTCACTCGCTCACACACTTTTTAAATTAACCGAAATTTTTACTTCTCCGTAAGATTTTTCAAACATTTTATTTTATACAAAGTTTCTCCTGACAATTATAAGCATAACAAAAACAAAATTAACCAAATAGATGAAACCGCTTTGAAGTGAGTGTATACATTAAGTATATACATTCTGCAATTAATGTTAATCTATATAAATACAAAGGATAAGGATTTCGATTTTGAAGAAATCCGCGCTACACCTTCTGACGATAAGTAACAGTGCTGACGTTGGTATCCTCGAATCAGAAGGGTGTATTTAATAATAGATACTTTGCAAAGAGTATTTGGAAACTAGCTCTTAAGAGACACAACTTGTTTGTGATTGATCTTGATTCCAATTGCTGTGTTATTTTAGTTGCCAGTTATCTAATCATGCATCGTTATATCATAAAACAATTGGATAAACAAATAAAAGGAAAATGTTTTATTATGTTACCTAATAAAATTTTCATACACTAATTATTCACTGGTTAACTATAGAAAATCTACACAAAAATTTAGAAATTCCTCTAAATCTAATCAATAATTAAATCATCTCGTTTGCAAAGCGAAGTAGAAAGTATTTCTATATTTTTAATTTTGTGCGTGTGAAATTTCGCGATAAATTTCAGATTTAGTTTCGTTTTATCTTATCTATGTGTAGCAAAAAAAAAATATTCTCTAGTACCTTTCATTTATTTGCTTTGTCATCCAATCCCGGGCTATGTTTAAAATTGCACGTTCATTAGTAAATTAATTAAATAATACAACTATTAGAAAATGTCACTGAAACAAACATAGCGGGTTAATACAAGTATGGTAATAAAATAAGTCGCGTTTAGAATTAAAATCTCTGGTTGATATAGTTTAGAATTAAAATATTAACACTGCTTATTATGTATTTTACGTCAATTACGATTTTTATGTGTTAATAATATCATCATTTATCTTTATATATAAATTTCTTCTGTACGTGTTTATGTCACTGATCTCCTCCCAAACGGCTGGACCGATTTTGTTAAAATTTCGTGTGCGTGTCTGAGTAGATCCAAGAATGGTATAGATTAACAATTGGACCCGGTAGGGGGCGCTGCGGTTGATTTTTTATTTATTTATTTATTATCAAGGCAGGACAACGTCCGCCGGGACCGCTAGTTATAATATAAAATATTAATACGTATTTGTATATAACTGTATCACCAGATCGAATCTGTTAATATTTTGGAATACTTCATCAATTAATTCCGCCCGTCCCTATACATTAAATATTGGATAAATAGACACTTTCTACCGCTTTTTCACACCTTTGTCCGAAGGCCAATAATAAAACTACTTATTCATGGCAGATAAATTGGATTTAAAAATAACAAAGATATTCGTGACTTAGTTTTGATCGAAAAAAACCTACTTTCTAACAAGACAATGGTAGAAAAAAATGTATTTGAAACAAGGCGGTGGGTATAAATATAGAGACCTTAAAGAAAATAATACTTTAAGCGTAATCCAATACAAAGGTGTTGTGAATTCGACACCACACACGCTTATCAACACTTTAATCAAAGGTAGAGCCAGTAAACAACAACTTTATTACATACATCTATTCTGGTATATCCATATGCACCTACAATATAATTCATCACACACGTACGTGTATAAAATAATTTTGAAGTCACGTCCAAACAATACGCGCCATACAGATCTTGATAAAAACAGTGTCAGTATCAAATAGATATCGCGCTTCGAAATCAACAATTGCAAATTAAACTAAATTCTTAAAACCCGCTCTTCATAACAGCCATTTAAGTCTACCAGTTTCCATAAAACGAATAAAGTGTGGACTCTCAATCTGCCTTAAGTTAGTTTCTCCCCACGGCTTCGCTCACGTTAATGCAGACTTGAGCTATCCCTCGAGAATAGTCACTTTCTTCTACATAAAAGGTACCCTATGTCCATTTCTATATCCGAAACAACTTAGATACAAAGTTTCACGATAATCAGTTACGTAATTCATGCGTGAAAGCGTAACAAACAAACAAACTGACATTCGAATTTATAGTATTATATAAGGATTGGAAAGATTACTGGAAGAGACTATAATTTCTTTTCATTAATAGCATTCGTTTGTAAGATTAAGCTAACTAGATGCAGAATGCAATGAACCGGCGTATTTTACTAGAGCAAATGTACAGCAGAAATTACTAAACCTTGATTTGACTTGGCTAACTTACAATAAGTACCAGTTTGTTCGACCAAGTCTCAGCCAAGCAACGACAGTGCTGCCTACCCATGTATACGTAGTACCAAAATCTAATAAGGGTAAGGTTATAGTAAACAATACTCATTTTAGTTTACATGTAGCTGTCATTTGAATTTGCCATTTTAACGTTCAAGTTTAACAATTTCTGTATTACTTTGTTCTTAAGAAAAACGTAACTTAAGAGCTCGTTGTTAGTACCTACTATTAGTTACTAGCTACTCGCCTCGACTTCACACGGGTGTATTAATGATGAAAATTAGACCTGCCATCTACAACACGACCTTGTAATAAATTATAATAGCAATTGAACAACCGATCGTCAATCTATCAATTCTGTCAATATCTTAGAATGTTACCTTATAGTCTTCTGGACTCACTCGCTCACACTCTTTTTAAATTGCCATTTTTTAACCCAAATTTTTACTTCTCCGTAAGATTTTTCAAACATTTTATTTTATACAAAGTTTCTCCTGACAATTATAAGCATAACAAAAACAAAATTAACCAAATAGATGAAACCGCTTTGAAGTGAGTGTATACATTAAGTATATACATTCTGCAATTAATGTTAATCTATATAAATACAAAGGATAAGGATTTCGATTTTGAAGAAATCCGCGCTACACCTTCTGACGATAAGTAACAGTGCTGACGTTGGTATCCTCGAATCAGAAGGGTGTATTTAATAATAGATACTTTGCAAAGAGTATTTGGAAACTAGCTCTTAAGAGACACAACTTGTTTGTGATTGATCTTGATTCCAATTGCTGGAATAATATTATAAATGCTTAATTTAGTAATGAGGTTTAGTTTGATATAAAAGTGATCACTGAACGTTTCTTTCTAACAAAAAAGTTCTGTAATAATTCATAATAGTAACACACAGGATAAGTCTTCCGGAGTATCTTTGTTAAAATTTTAAACATATATTTTCACTACTGGGTGGTACCTATACTTTAATATTATAAAGCTGAAGACTTGTAGTCCGGTGAAGCTGTTAAGACCTTGCTAGGTCAATAGCGTAATCAGTTCGAGAAAGAAATAAAAAAAAAGCTGAAGAGTTTGTTTGCTTGAACGCGCTAAGCATAGGAACTACAAGTCCGATTTGAAAAATTATTTCAGTGTTAGATAGTTCATTTATCATCACGCTAAGACCAATAGGACCGGCGCACCAAAGAATAATGTTTCAAAATTTTTTTGTTTAAAGCCCAAAGTAACTATTCCACGTGGACGAAGTATAGAATAGTTTTAAGCGTTTTTCAAAGAGGCTTTACTATTGGATGGTATTGAAATAGTTTAGAATAAATTCGAACGTTTTCGAAAGAGGTCATTATTACTTTGAAAAGGAATAAATACTAATTTTACATTTAATATAAAGGCGAAAGTAGCTCTTTTTTTACCTTTTTACGTGCAGACTTTAGATCCAACCACTATGAAATATCGCACAGAGGTAATCTGGGACTTGGAGATGTAAATAGATGACTTTTCTTGCTATACACGTAATGAAAAATACGCAGATAAAGTCATAGGACCGATAGTAGAATATTTTCGTCATTGGTATGGACAAATATTAGTAGCGATAAACGTGTACTACTAATCAGTATGTGTAGATACAAAATAACGTAGAATTATGTCAGCAGTGAAATGGCTATTTGTTGATTTACACTTGAGTCAATTAGCCTTTTCATCGTTGATATGATGCAGATGCTAAAAGTTGTCAAATCTTTGATTAATTGGTTTTAGTGTATGAACAAAAGAAGCAATTGTAATTATTTTAAATTGTATTGCGGTTAAGTTACTGCAGTGTACCTGTACGACTAGAGCAATCACAAATCAAGAGCAACTCCCGCGATATCTCTTATCCATTGTTAATTGTTACTGTCATGTTGTTTTGTAACCCTCTAAGCTGCTGAGTGTGAACCGACTGATCCCCAAACGTGACAAACTTTGAGCCACTATGACTGATCCATTATCACGTGCGTAGTAGTTCTAACCAAGTCAGGTATAATAGAGCTCTACCACTCTGCTTAGGTATTTGCTTCGTTTTTCTTTCTATGAATCGATATGTCCCACCTACAGGTAAAAGTATTAAGAACAAAAATTTATAGTCTCTTCCAGTAATCTTTCCAATCCTTATATAATACTATAAATTCGAATGTCAGTTTGTTTGTTTGTTTGTTACGCTTTCACGCATGAATTACGTAACCGATTATCGTG
Source organism: Antheraea pernyi (assembly GCA_015888305.1). Classification (NCBI taxonomy): domain Eukaryota; kingdom Metazoa; phylum Arthropoda; class Insecta; order Lepidoptera; family Saturniidae; genus Antheraea; species Antheraea pernyi. Next base: position 828,068 of record MU158789.1, on the reverse strand, counting down.
AAACTTTGTATCTAAGTTGTTTCGGATATAGAAATGGACATAGGGTACCTTTTATGTAGAACAAAGTGACTATTCTCGAGGGATAGGTCAAGTCTGCATTAACGTGAGCGAAGCCGTAGGGAGAAACTAACAAACAAACAAACTGACATTCGAATTTATAGTATTATATAAGGATTGGAAAGATTACTGGAAGAGACTATAAATTTTTGTTCTTAATACTTTTACCTGTAGGTGGGACATATCGATTCATAGAAAGAAAAACGAAGCAAATACCTAAGCAGAGTGGTAGAGCTCTATTATACCTGACTTGGTTAGAACTACTACGCACGTGATAATGGATCAGTCATAGTGGCTCAAAGTTTGTCACGTTTGGGGATCAGTCGGTTCACACTCAGCAGCTTAGAGGGTTACAAAACAACATGACAGTAACAATTAATAATGGATAAGAGATATCGCGGGAGTTGCTCTTGATTTGTGATTGCTCTAGTCGTACAGGTACACTGCAGTAACTTAACCGCAATACAATTTAAAATAATTACAATTGCTTCTTTTGTTCATACACTAAAACCAATTAATCAAAGATTTGACAACTTTTAGCATCTGCATCATATCAACGATGAAAAGGCTAATTGACTCAAGTGTAAATCAACAAATAGCCATTTCACTGCTGACATAATTCTACGTTATTTTGTATCTACACATACTGATTAGTAGTACACGTTTATCGCTACTAATATTTGTCCATACCAATGACGAAAATATTCTACTATCGGTCCTATGACTTTATCTGCGTATTTTTCATTACGTGTATAGCAAGAAAAGTCATCTATTTACATCTCCAAGTCCCAGATTACCTCTGTGCGATATTTCATAGTGGTTGGATCTAAAGTCTGCACGTAAAAAGGTAAAAAAAGAGCTACTTTCGCCTTTATATTAAATGTAAAATTAGTATTTATTCCTTTTCAAAGTAATAATGACCTCTTTCGAAAACGTTCGAATTTATTCTAAACTATTTCAATACCATCCAATAGTAAAGCCTCTTTGAAAAACGTTTAAAACTATTCTATACTTCGTCCACGTGGAATAGTTACTTTGGGCTTTAAACAAAAAAATTTTGAAACAGTCTTCTTTGGTGCGCCGGTCCTATTGGTCTTAGCGTGATGATAAATGAACTATCTAACACTGAAATAATTTTTCAAATCGGACTTGTAGTTCCTATGCTTAGCGCGTTCAAGCAAACAAACTCTTCAGCTTTTTTTTTATTTCTTTCTCGAACTGATTACGCTATTGACCTAGCAAGGTCTTAACAGCTTCACCGGACTACAAGTCTTCAGCTTTATAATATTAAAGTATAGGTACCACCCAGTAGTGAAAATATATGTTTAAAATTTTAACAAAGATACTCCGGAAGACTTATCCTGTGTGTTACTATTATGAATTATTACAGAACTTTTTTGTTAGAAAGAAACGTTCAGTGATCACTTTTATATCAAACTAAACCGCATTACTAAATTAAGCATTTATAATATTATTCCTTCGCTATCTTGTCGCCGAGGACAAGCAAAAAACTCGATCGTGTAAAAATATTAAACTTCGTCTAGTTCTGCGTACTATAGACATACTAATGAATAAACAACACTGAGTTATAGATACTGGCCTTATATCGCCAACATGGCCGTCGCACTTTGATAGTCAGATGATCTTGATTCGCAGCTGTCACTACAATTCTTGTAAACAATTCAGTCTATACTTTATATTCCTTGCATATTAAATGAGTAACAAAATCGTCACAAATTACCTTAGAATTTGACTGTGAGATGTTATTTATGAATGTATCGTTCAAACAATAATTTATTTATATGTAATAGATTCAACGTGGAAAATTCCATCTAAACGGATCTTAGAATTAATTTTTTATAACCGTCCCTTCATAAATATTGTGATTTGTTTTTATCGCCTAGTTTAAAATGCTCCAAAGTGTCTAGATTGTTACAGGCTCCTGCCTATATAAATTGTAATTCATAAATTTACTTACAGATTCGCAAAAATACGTTTACTGTTAAATATTTCATAGTTTTTTCATAAGCAATTCAAAGTGTCGTACAGTTCTCATCACCAGATTAAATGCGGTCACCATATACACTGTGAAAGAGTAAAAAACGGCTCGGAATTAACAATTGTATATTCAATTCAGGATAATAATATAAACCTAATTAATAATTAATAAAAACAATAAATGTTCAAAAATTGGTTAAAAATAATACCCGCAAAAGTGCATATATGTGCCACAAAATCGAGGTAATCAAATATGTCTGAGTTTTACAGTGAGATAATTGGGAGATTGCACTAAAGTTCTTTGAAATATTGTTTCTACGGAGGGTGCATGGCACGAGCTGTTTGTGAATTAATTTTATATAAATGATATTTTTGTACATACGTATCATAAAATGCATCGTCTCTCGTAAGCTCGTTAATTTGTTTAGACGTCGAAAACCACTGAATCGATTTACATGTCTGTTGTGATAAAAATGTATAATTTGTAAAAGATACTGGATTATTGTTATAATAAGTAAAAGGGTAAATAAACTATTTAAAATCCTTTGAAAGTTAGACTTGATTACGAATTTTTTATCGATTGTACAGTTTATTAATTAATTCATTTCACACGCATTCAGTTTCGTTGATTTCTAAATTTTCTTCAATCATTATAGTTTATTTTATTATAAGGATATGTTTTATATTTATTGCAACGTATAATTTTTATTTGTTGATCCAAATAAATACAAAAACCCAAGATGCACTCTTAACTTCTCACAGACGGCACACAAAAATGAGTGCATAATTTTGGATTATGCAGTCATTTCAAATAGTCTCTCGTCGCTCGTATATATAAAAACAACTTTAAATCATTCAGGTAAGGTTGAATTTGCAAAATTATAAGTTTATCGCATAACTATAACCCCGTATGTATAATGGGGAGTTTGATGAATGATGTTTTGCGGCCAGTTATTAGCGCTACTTTTTACTTTTATTCGAGACTCTGCGTCTTGGGTTTTTATATGTCAATGTTGTAGAAGGAAAAAATCATAACCATTTGACGAAACATTACAATTTATATATACTTCATTATTTGACTAAAATTTTACTTCTGTACCATAGTTAAATATTTAAAATACAAATACTATGTTCTCAACTATTTTAAAATCTAAATGTTCGAAAGAAACTCGCTAGTAAAAAATTGTTAATCCATACATCCCATTTCCAGGCGCATCGATTGTATTTAAAATTTTAGCATTAACTACACGTTGTGTTCTAAATAAAAAATATTTGGTGCTCATCACGTACCGCGTATTTTAAGACAACTGTATGTCAGTAGCGTATAAATTATGCCCAGAAATGTTCGCACACAAATAATATATAGCCATTCAGTTCATTTGAGATGCATAACATCACCTATTTAGGTTCTTTATCTATATACTTTTGTATCTTAAACACTTTTTTGCAACACCACTACATTAATATTGATTTTCTGTGATTTAAGAACCGTATTCAGCATTTAAAAGCTTAATCTATAGCCAAGAATTTCTTACTTTATTGTTGGAAAATTTGCTACATATAACTCCTTTTTCAGGTAGAGTGTATGTAATTAGAAATGCCTTTGTTAAGAGTTCTTTGAGCAATAATAAGCTACTACGTTGGATAAACTGAAATGGATTCTTACAATAGGCTTGTGAATAATAACTTATGTCCGCTTATTTAACATACCATCTTTGAGCTAGACGTTTGTTGTCAAGCATCCATCACTGTTTCCTGGTTGTAACATCTATGAAACAACCACTATGCTAGAAAGTTCATGTAGTCCGGTGAAGCTGTTAAGATCTTGCCAGGTCAATAGCGTAGTTTCGCTTTCGGAGTGGGAGGGATTTACAGCCTGACTGGGTCGCAACCACCATGTATATGGCGAAAAAGCCTGAAATAGTGATTCGCTTCTGCGAGTCGCGTTTCGGGATCAGCCTGTGCATATCCAGCTTATCGCAGGCCAGCATGACAGCGGCGACCGGCGATGGATAGTGTGTTGCCGTTGTTATTGGATTGTACTGTGCCTACCATCAGGCACAGTGCAGTCATTTTGCCGTGCTACAATTAAAAAAAAACTAGGAAGTATACTCGTATGGCTCACTGTTTAGTTTCTTCGGACACCGCGTCAGTCGATGTATGTTCGAATCCTGGTAATGAGAATGAGCTCTCGGTGAAAGAATATATCACGATGATGAATGATGGTTTTCTCTTAGCCCGCCTGGTTAGCTACCATCCTCCAGTCCAATATATTGCCTAGCCCCTGTAAGTATGTCCTAGCAGCTGCAGTTGAGAGCCCATCCCTCATTAGGTTTAGTGTATTTAACATCTTCAACCATACTGTAATTCAACATCAGTTGAGATTATGGTTGAACGTTATTAAAACCTATAAATTAAAACAAATGATAAGTTGACAAAAAAATAACTATAAAGGATCTATTCGTTCTATCGTTAAGTCTATAAAATTAAATATTATTGTTTTATCAAACAAAAGTACGGTCGAGCAGAATTCAATACTTATAATAATCGAAAGAAATCTGGCCGCTTTTTAAGCTAATTGCGTTGAGGGATACAGAAACATTAATGGTGGTAGAGCCACGCTTTAATGGTGGTAGAGCCACGCTGAAACTATTATTGGTTTCAGCATGAATGGGTCGGCTCGCCCGGGGTAGTACCACCCTCTCATAGAAAACCGACGTGAAGTAACAGTGCTTGCATTGTTGCGTTTCGTTCGGTCAGTGAGAGCGCCGGAGGCCCACCTCCCCTCCCCTCTCCTCTTCCTCTCCCTCCCCTAACCCTTCCCCCCAAAGGGTGGCAACGCACTTGCGACTCCTCTGGTGTTGTTAGTGTCCATGGACGGTGGTGATCACTTAACAGCAGGTGACCCCCCTGTTCGTTTGCCCCCTATGACATAAAAAAAAAAAAAAAAAGTTGGAAAAGGTCAAGGCGTAGTAAAAAGATATTTAGGTACTGTCAAAAATATACTATTACTAAACTAAACTATAAATTCGAAAAACGTTACAACAAAGTTACAATAAAAGTTATAGCAAATGAAAACGTATTTTGTACATCTTAAAAATGTTGAATGATGATTTATATGAAAGTATCATTTTAGCGGCTAACAGTCAACCAGTAGGAAGGGGCCCGCATATCCGCCACATCCTAATTGAGCACATCGTGTCGCGTTAAATAGTTGAGATTAGTCCAGATTGGTTCGGGAACGGGATTGTTATCTGATTGAACGATTCCTCTGTGATAACTGTTAATGCAATAAGGAAGTCCGCGTCTAGGCGTTTGTCTACCCTTCTTTGCACGGGATATTGAGTATTATCATCGAATTATATTCTATTGTTTTATACGATGTCAAAGTGTCTGAACAACGATCAATTCTAGGTCCAACTCTATCACTACTTGCTTTGTATTCCAATGATATATTTTGAACATTAAAATTAAAGACAAGTTGTCTAAAATACTATAAAAAGTTGAGGTAGGTAATGTACTTTTACCAAAAGGAAAATTTCCAAAAACAAATAACTCGGTTAAAGATCAAGTTGATAGTTAAAACTTTCATATATGCGACTAACTGTAACAATTTCAAACAAAATGTCCCTCATTATAAGGTAACTTAATGTCGCAGTAATATCGAACTTGATTTTAAGGGCTCTTCGCACAATATGCTGGCTTCATTATGAGGGTCCTTTGTCCTAAGAACCAGTTCTTTTATTTATTCCTTTTATTTAGTAAAAGCAACGGGACTCACAATAAGTGTATCAAATTAAAATGCCCCCTCAGGACAAGTTTCTTTATTCATGACCTCTGCACATGTATGCTCTCGAATGGGGACTTAACTTTAGTTTCAAATTAAACTAGATTGTCTTTATAATAAGTAGTATTATAAGAAATTACGTTTTTGCTTTATTTCGACTAATTACAATTTTAAAACACCAAATAATTAATTATAATAATCAGAGACAGAATTTCTATTAGAAATCAATGAAGAAAATTTTATGAGATATTTTTTAAACTTGTTTGAAGAAATACTCGATAAACGATTCTCTATAGAAATTTAACAATACTAATGGTAAACAGTGCTTAATCTACTGCTCACTATGCTCTACTTACACATTTTTACATGATCTATGCCATAGAAGGATAGAAAAAGGCTGCCTGATTCTACAGCTTCACGTAAAAATTCAGCTATGAGCTAAAGAAATTAATTGATAGAATTGTAACTACATCAACCGTACGCGTAGTTTTTCTAATATTATGTACTGTTACTGTAGTAATTATGTATGTAGTTATTATATATGTTACTTTATACTTTAACCAGATTTTCTTGCAGCTTTGATCGTCTTAATGTAGTAAAAGACATCTATATTGTCCTTGGGAAAAGTTATTTTTGCTGGATTAGGGATAATCTCTGTCCTGTTCTGTATTCTCCTTGACAATATGTATGCATAGTTTGATCGGTTGAGAAATTTAGCCGTGAAAGCGTAACAAACAAGTAAACTGACATTCGTATTTTTAATATAAGTTAAGATGTTAGTATGTTCCATGTTAATTATACCTCGGTTAAATAGAAATCGACCGCTATAATTATATCTTAACTTGCATCTTCTTATTTGAGCGACGTTTCAGTTTCATTATATGATCATGAATACATTCAAGTATATATAAATAAGTATGTTTTCAAATTTATTTTACTCTAAACGTCACTGTGTCTGTACGAGATGTGGAACTTCAAATCATTATAATGGTTTCGTCATAAGAATATTCTAAATGTAATTTGTTCTTCCTTTCCTAATCTGCTAATTAATCCTTACTAATAAAGATTACTGCTATCATTATGAAGTGGGTAATTATTCCCTCTGAGAGAATGTATTGTGATAAGTTTACCGTTGTAACAAACTGGTGGCCAAGTGTGAGAGCTTTTGAATTTTTGTAATTTTAAAATTCATGTAATTATTTCCAATACACATAGTTTTTGCACAATAATCAAGTTATATAGCGGCAAGATACCGTTAATATTACAAAATATAGGGTAAAATAAAGCAAACCTATGAATAAACATTTAAATCAACTATAGCCAAAAAGTTTGACGCGGCTATCCATGACAGACTAAGTGTCCATGTAGTTTTTAATCGATGATATCGGTACTACTCCGAGCGAGCCGACCCATTCATGCTGACACCGGTAATAGTTTCAGCGTGGCTCTACAAGTAGCTTAGAATTTGGTTGAGCCTCGATATAGATAAATAGGTAGATTACTTACGCGAAATAAGTTTAAAAAATACTAAATATGTATTATGAACGTTGTTTGAGAATTTATTTTAATTTATTAGGAATTTAATCGACTCGAAAGACACGTTGATTTATTTATACATAAGCACAAACTTAAGCTGAAAATTCATTGTTTACACAACCATTATTCACTTAATGAGTACTCTAATGAAAATTACGTGGTTCTCTAATTAATGCTCGTGTACCAGTCAATTGCAAAATTCGTTCCTTGGTATGCCCATTGTACTAGTATAAGCAGCCGCGTCGTAGTGAAAGTAAGCGCAATAGGTGAAGGAAATTTACTGTATTCTGACGTCTTTCTGTGCACGGAAATAGTTTCTTAAACGGAATTAGGTATTATTGTACTTACAAACAATACATTTAATAGACAAAGGTATATGAATCATCTCACAAAGGATGCTATTTAACCCCTTAGAAAAGCAATTTTCAATAATCTTTTCTCGTCTGCGTTGTAACTGCAATACAATTTTGTTTAGATCTGATGATTTAACAAATGTGATGTTCGTCAGGCGTCAATAATTTTATGATATGGATATTAATTTTAGAAGACTAATTAATAAATACGTAATGCTAGATTTTTTAATTATCCATTTGATTGTTTAAAAGCTTTAGTCCTTACTTTCTTTAAACACAATGGATACCAACAATTTTAGTTACTTTCAATTATTAGTCGTTTTCAATTATTAGGCGATAGGGGACCGGAATGAAACCGCCATAAAGGCAATAACGTCTAAAATAGTTAAATTGAATCATAAAAATAAATAAATAATTATATATAAAAAAAACCACCCAATAGATGCTCACACGATGGATAGTGTGTCACTCGGTGGTCGCCATTGTTTTTGGATTGTACTGTGCTTACCATCAGGCACAGTGCAGTCATTTTGCCGTGCTACAATAAAAAAAATAGAATTTATCCATTGGTACATAGCAAAATATTACTGATAAATCATTAATTTCTCTTAATTTCTCAAACAAACTGAAGCCCTCCTTTTAACGTTATATTAATTTCGAAGACGCTTAACCGCGCCCTACACTAGTTGCTCTTTTAGGACGTGAACGGCAGCCATTAATTACAACGAACACTTTGTACGCATCTCGGTTAATGATTGTTGCGTCAGACAAACATTTTAATTGGTGTATTTATCGCAATTACACGCGTCCACGGTTTCAGGGCGAACATGACGCGGTAAGATTTCACTTGCGACTCGGGCTAGTCGTTTAATTCAAATATTTGTGCTTACTATTTGCTACTTTGGTTTGTTAAATCTGTTTATATTCGTGACACTATCGAAATTAATTAATTCACCAGTTTACATAATATCGAATGGTTACAATTTTATTATGTTTAAACCGTTGAGAGAAAAAATGTCGATCAGTCTGTAACCTACTATTTTACTATTTGGCAACAGTATCTCTTGACGTTAAATGGTAACATGCTAAGCCTAGAACGACTGACAATCAAGTGCAGCCACCAAAACCTATCGATAGGTATTTGACGATGGATTTTCGAATTGAGGGTGGTATTAGAAAATGCTCTAGCAACGTCGAAACTTTAACCTCATTCTTCTTTTGCACCTTCAACCTTATCAACGATCAATGCAATCTCCGAACATAGTGCCTACTCAGCGATCATCGCTTCATATAATAACTAGCTAAATCCCGCCTTAGTTGGGCATTCAAAAAATGTCGGTCTATCAGATCCAAAAATTAAGTAGCTTTTACTTTGTTATTGTTGGCTAACGAACATATGGGTCACCTGATGTTAAATGATCACCACCGTCCATGGACACTAACAACACCAGAGGAGTTGCAAGTGCGTTGCCACCCTTTAGGGCGAAGGTTTAGGGGAGGGAGAGAGAGAGGAGAGGGGAGGGGAGGTGGGCCTCCGACGCTCTCACTGACCGAATGAAACGCAAAAATGCAAGCACTGTTACTTCACGTCGGTTTTCTTTTAGGGTGGTACTACTCCGAGCGAGCCGACCCATTCATGCTGACACCGGTAATAGTTTCAGCGTGGCTCTACAAGTAGCTTAGAATTTGGTTGAGCCTCGATATAGATAAATAGGTAGATTACTTACGCGAAATAAGTTTAAAAAATACTAAATATGTATTGTGAACGTTGTTTGAGAATTTATTTTAATTTATTAGGAATTTATTCGACTCGAAAGACACGTATTTATACATTAGCACAAACTTAAGCTGAAAATTGATGTAAACAGTCTATTAGTCGGTGGCTAATTGAAGGCAATGACGTTCTCCTAGGCAAATCATTCGACCTAGCCGTGACTGAAAGAGATTACCTTGTTTTTTATCATGATTCCGGTGAATACGTCTTTGTGTTTGACATAAGTTCTAACCGTTGTTTAAAGTACAGAATATCAAAATCTCGAGCTGATTTTTTGCATAATTAATATCAATAAACAGTGATATTGGCACGTTCGCTGCGTTACTCAGAATTTAAACCTTGGCCGGTGAAAAAATCGTCAACCGAACAACAATGGTGACGAATTTGTCATTACCGTCGTACGTGACTGTAACCCAAACACAGCCTCCGGCTCATGTCTCGTTTATTTTAATATCGATTGATTTTTTTACATTTTTCCTTCGATAGCGCGTTTTTAAAATAGTTTTTTTTTATGTTAAAACGTGATCTTTTCGGCCGGTTTTCACAAATGAGACTAATAAGGTCGGTTCTAGAAGAAGTACTTGAGATCTCTGTCTGTATCTTTGCAAATAGGGCTAAAAACTAAAAATAAATATTTGTATGTAAGTTTATCGTAATAGTTTTGCCTGCGGCGTCGCTCGCTTTTATGTACCCTGACAACGTTTATGCGAAATTTCCATGCTTCACTTGAGTGTCAGTTTCTCTTTTTAGCGTGTTTACCATCTTAGACGTAGTCCGGTGAAGCTGTTAAGACCTTGCTAGGTCAATAGTGTAGTCAGTTCGGGGAAAAAAAACCACCTTAGACTTCAAAAAGTAAAATACCTATGTTACCCAATGGTCATGAATGTATCGTACCTATATACTTTAAAAAAATCACAATAAATTACGCTTTTTTTTAAACTCATAGACCTTGCTAGGTCAATAGCGTAGTCAGTTCGGGAAAAAAAAACACCTTAGACTTCAAAAAGTAAAATACCTATGTTACTCAATGGTCATATATGTATAGTACGTATATATTTAAAAAAAATCACAATGAATTATGTATTTTTTAAACTCAACCATTACTTTTTTTTAAAACTTGTGCTTTATAGAAAAGAAGTAACTTTCAAGATATTTACGGACATTACTTATTATACATATTAAAAAATGAAATAATGTGTAGTAATTATTGCATTATTATACTATAACTTCTAATAAAACTTACTAAATAAGATGCTCACAGATACGATTTTTAACTTACACATTAAATAAAACTATAGCAAAAAAAATGGTGCGGACCGAGAGTCTGCAAATAAGAAGAAAAAAAAATTATTAGTCGTATTTGTAGAATTTACCCATTGGTACATAGCAAACTATTACTGATAAATTTCTCTTAACAGCAAATAAACTCAAGCCCTCCTTTTAACCTTATATTAATTCGTCCTAAAAGAGCAACTAGTGTAGGGCGCGGTTAAGCGTCTTCGAAATTAATATAAAATTAATATAAGGTTAAAAGGAGGGCTTGAGTTTATTTGCTGTTAAGAGATCGTTTATTTTAATATCGATTGATTTTTTTACATTTTTCCTTCGATAGCGCGTTTTTAAAATAGTTTTTTTTATGTTAAAACGTGATCTTTTCGGCCGGTTTTCACAAATGAGACTAATAAGGTCGGTTCTAGAAGAAGTACTTGAGATCTCTGTCTGTATCTTTGCAAATAGGGCTAAAAACTAAAAATAAATATTTGTATGTAAGTTTATCGTAATAGTTTTGCCTGCGGCGTCGCTCGCTTTTATGTACCCTGACAACGTTTATGCGAAATTTCAATGCTTCACTTGATAGCCAATCTCTCTTTTTAGTGTGTCTACCATACGTTGTCTGTTGAAGCTGTTAAGACCTTGCTAGGTCAATAGCGTAGTCAGTTCGGGAAAAAAAAACACCTTAGACTTCAAAAAGTAAAATACCTATGTTACTCAATGGTCATATATGTATAGTACGTATATATTTAAAAAAAATCACAATGGTACTACTCCGAGCGAGCCGACCCATTCATGCTGACACCGGTAATAGTTTCAGCGTGGCTCTACAAGTAGCTTAGAATTTGGTTGAGCCTCGATATAGATAAATAGGTAGATTACTTACGCGAAATAAGTTTAAAAAATACTAAATATGTATTATGAACGTTGTTTGAGAATTTATTTTAATTTATTAGGAATTTAATCGACTCGAAAGACACGTTGATTTATTTATACATAAGCACAAACTTAAGCTGAAAATTTTGATGTAAACAGTCTATTAGTCGGTGGCTAATTGAAGCCAATGACGTTCTCCTAGGCAAATCATTCAACCTAGCCGTGACTGAAAGAGATTACCTTGTTTTTTATCATGATTCCGGTGAATACGTCTTTGTGTTTGACATAAGTTCTAACCGTTGTTTAAAGTACAGAATATCAATATCTCGAGCTGATTTTTTGCATAATTAATATCAATAAACAGTGATATTGGCACGTTCGCTGCGTTACTCAGAATTTAAACCTTGGCCGGTGAAAAAATCGTCAACCGAACAACAATGGTGACGAATTTGTCATTACCGTCGTACGTGACTGTAACCCAAACACAGCCTCCGGCTCATGTCTCGTTTATTTTAATATCGATTGATTTTTTTACATTTTTCCTTCGATAGCGCGTTTTTAAAATAGTTTTTTTTATGTTAAAACGTGATCTTTTCGGCCGGTTTTCACAAATGAGACTAATAAGGTCGGTTCTAGAAGAAGTACTTGAGATCTCTGTCTGTATCTTTGCAAATAGGGCTAAAAACTAAAAATAAATATTTGCATGTAAGTTTATCGTAATAGTTTTGCCTGCGGCGTCGCTCGCTTTTATGTACCCTGACAACGTTTATGCGAAATTTCCATGCCTCACTTGATAGCCAATCTCTCTTTTTAGTGTGTCTACCATACGTTGTCTGTTGAAGCTGTTAAGACCTTGCTAGGTCAATAGCGTAGTCAGTTCGGGAAAAAAAAACACCTTAGACTTCAAAAAGTAAAATACCTATGTTACTCAATGGTCATATATGTATAGTACGTATATATTTAAAAAAAATCACAATGAATTATGTATTTTTTAAACTCAACCATTACTTTTTTTTAAAACTTGTGCTTTATAGAAAAGAAGTAACTTTCAAGATATTTACGGACATTACTTATTATACATATTAAAAAATGAAATAATGTGTAGTAATTATTGCATTATTATACTATAACTTCTAATAAAACTTACTAAATAAGTAATATCCCGTATCCATCGACATTATTATAACGAATCAAGTTGTTAGTGGAACTTGATCGAGTCAAAAGATGCCTCAAAACAGACTGAATTGCGTAATAACATACATATTCAATTACGTAAGTTGAAAAACTTTTCCCATTAAGGGGTTAGACGCGGATTGTTTTTAAAAACTTCTATCAATTCCAAAGTTACTTCGCTTTGACAGACTACATATATAAATTAGTATATACATTTCGCGGCTTAATTTACTTTATACACTTCGTTTTTGATGTGCTTATTGATTTACGATCCACAAAACTGAGTTCAATGAACAAAAATTGACACGAACCCTGCTAAATGTGAACACAACATGTATAAAATAAGAGGAGATAGTCACATTATTAAAACAAAGAAAAACTAAATCAAATTTATTTTTTCTAATTGCGTCCAAAGCTACACAAATGTCAAATATTTGTGCTTACTATTTGCTACTTTGGTTTGTTAAATCTGTTTATATTCGTGACACTATCGAAATTAATTAATTCACCAGTTTACATAATATCGAATCGTTACAATTTTATTATGTTTACACCGTTGAGAAAAAAAATATCGATCAGTCTGTAATGTACTATTTTTATAACCTTTGCGATTGGCAACAATCTCTCTTAACATTAAGTGGTCACACGCTAAGCCTAGAACGACTGACAATCAAGTGCAGCCACCAAAACCTATCGATAGGTATTTGACGATGGATTTTCGAATTGAGGGTGGTATTAGAAAATGCTCTAGCAACGTCGAAACTTTAACCTCATTCTTCTTTTATACCTTCAACCTCACGACGATCAATGCAATCTTCGAACATGGTGCCTACTGAGCGATCATCGCTTCATATAATAACTAGCTAAATCTCGCCTTAGTTGGCCATTAAAAAAATGTCAGATCCAAAAATTAAGTAGCTTTTCTTTATATCATTGTTGGCTAATAAACATATGGGTCACCTGATGTTAAATGATCACCACCGTCCATGGATACTAACAATACCAGAGGAGTTACAAGTGCGTAAGTAGCTTTTCTTTATATCATTGTTGGCTAATAAACATATGGGTCACCTGATGTTAAATGATCACCACCGTCCATGGATACTAACAATACCAGAGGAGTTACAAGTGCGTTGCTACCCTTTGGGGGGAAGGGTTACGGGAGGGAGAGAGAGAGGAGAGGGGAGGGGAGGTAGGCCTCCGACGCTCTCACTGACCGAATGAAACGCAAAAATGCAAGCACTGTTACTTCACGTCGGTTTTCTTTTAGGGTCGTACTACTCCGAGCGAGCCGACCCATTCATGCTGACACCAGTAATAGTTTCAGCGTGGCTCTACAAGTAGCTTAGAATTTGGTTGAGCCTCGATATAGATAAATAGGTAGATTACTTACGCGAAATAAGTTTAAAAAATACTAAATATGTATTATGAACGTTGTTTGAGAATTTATTTTAATTTATTAGGAATTTAATCGACTCGAAAGACACGTTGATTTATTTATACATAAGCACAAACTTAAGCTGAAAATTTTGATGTAAACAGTCTATTAGTCGGTGGCTAATTGAAGCCAATGACGTTCTCCTAGGCAAATCATTCAACCTAGCCGTGACTGAAAGAGATTACCTTGTTTTTTATCATGATTCCGGTGAATACGTCTTTGTGTTTGACATAAGTTCTAACCGTTGTTTAAAGTACAGAATATCAATATCTCGAGCTGATTTTTTGCATAATTAATATCAATAAACAGTGATATTGGCACGTTCGCTGCGTTACTCAGAATTTAAACCTTGGCCGGTGAAAAAATCGTCAACCGAACAACAATGGTGACGAATTTGTCATTACCGTCGTACGTGACTGTAACCCAAACACAGCCTCCGGCTCATGTCTCGTTTATTTTAATATCGATTGATTTTTTTACATTTTTCCTTCGATAGCGCGTTTTTAAAATAGTTTTTTTTATGTTAAAACGTGATCTTTTCGGCCGGTTTTCACAAATGAGACTAATAAGGTCGGTTCTAGAAGAAGTACTTGAGATCTCTGTCTGTATCTTTGCAAATAGGGCTAAAAACTAAAAATAAATATTTGCATGTAAGTTTATCGTAATAGTTTTGCCTGCGGCGTCGCTCGCTTTTATGTACCCTGACAACGTTTATGCGAAATTTCCATGCCTCACTTGATAGCCAATCTCTCTTTTTAGTGTGTCTACCATACGTTGTCTGTTGAAGCTGTTAAGACCTTGCTAGGTCAATAGCGTAGTCAGTTCGGGAAAAAAAAACACCTTAGACTTCAAAAAGTAAAATACCTATGTTACTCAATGGTCATATATGTATAGTACGTATATATTTAAAAAAAATCACAATGAATTATGTATTTTTTAAACTCAACCATTACTTTTTTTTAAAACTTGTGCTTTATAGAAAAGAAGTAACTTTCAAGATATTTACGGACATTACTTATTATACATATTAAAAAATGAAATAATGTGTAGTAATTATTGCATTATTATACTATAACTTCTAATAAAACTTACTAAATAAGTAATATCCCGTATCCATCGACATTATTATAACGAATCAAGTTGTTAGTGGAACTTGATCGAGTCAAAAGATGCCTCAAAACAGACTGAATTGTGTAATAACATACATATTCAATTACGTAAGTTGAAAAACTTTTCCCATTAAGGGGTTAGACGCGGATTGTTTTTAAAAACTTCTATCAATTCCGAAGTTACTTCGCTTTGACAGACTACATATAAATTAGTATATATATTTCGCGGCTTAATTTACTTTATACACTTCGTTTTTGATGTGCTTATTGATTTACGATCCACAAAACTGAGTTCAATGAACAAAAATTGACACGAACCCTGCTAAATGTGAACACAACATGTATAAAATAAGAGGAGATAGTCACATTATTAAAACAAAGAAAAACTAAATCAAATTTATTTTTTCTAATTGCGTCCAAAGCTACACAAATGAATATATCGAATTTGATACATAAACTATTATAAAAAGAAAACATGTGATACAAAAGGCAATGTTGGCCTACGTTAGTTATTGCTAATGGTCTTGAAAAGTTTGCCGATTAAATAAAGTGTGTGCTTATAAAATGAAAAATGGTGATTAAAATTATAACAATTTCAAAGTCAAGTTTTTTTTCTTAGCGAAATTTCGAAATTTGTCTTGACATTGAAATCTTCTATCAGTTTAACACCAATACTAAAAGACCAACCAAATTTTCATCCTTTCTATAGTTAATACGTTTAGGTATGTTTACTGAATTGTTATAAATAATGTTCTCTTTGTTTCATGTACTCCTCCTTGATGCCATTTATAGTATGAGTAGGTATAAATGTTTACATTACAGCTATTACATTATTAAGTTGAATATTAAGCCGGATTACATAACGTAATGTTTATTAATTTGTAGTACACTTAATATGGTGAGACTTTTAAATCGAGATTGATGCGAGTGTGGCCTTCTCGCGACGGGACACTATTAGAATGAGCTCGAGTATTTTTTATTGACGTGACGGCACATTTCCAGAGAGAATTATCATTATTCACTATTCAATTGTATATTAAGTTAAAAATACAAAGCTATAGAAACTAGAAGATTCCTTTAGTTTTAGCGGATAAAAGTTGAATGCTTTAGTTTCTACAGCATTGAGTCCACCTGTTAACTCTTGCGTTTTTCTAAGAACGGTGAATAATTTTTATTTCACATGCTAAATACATATCGCCGCCACAACTTTGATGTCATTTAGCGAAAACAATGGAAAGATCCGCGCGTGTACTGGCATGCTAATTCAAACATTTTATTTAAATTAACTTATTCTTATTATATGCGTGTCTTATGCCCAACTGATGTTAACATTTATAATGCTATTTTTACGCTTAAATGAGTCATGTGGGATCTTTGAATGGGTTCTTTACACTTCACTAGTCGATTCATTGCTTATCGTACGATTGACAACACAAGCGATATGTTATATAGTCGTTTAGCTTTCATCTGTAGGTGTTATGTTGCATCTGCGCGGTTCTTAGAGATTTCGATTCCGTTACGAGCATCCAGGGTATGTACAGCTTCGTCATGCACACGTCACAGACCGTTACTACCGTTACTTACGATTCCATTTGCATAGATGCATTTGATGAGATCTCCTGACAGTTTTCTCCATCAGAAAGCAATCAAATGAGTTATCATATTATTATAAATGAGTGGTCGCGCTGCTCTGCCTCGTCTCTCTTAACGATTCTCCACGGTTAGCGTGGTGCGGCGCCTAACGCTGCCTATATTCTGACATTTTGCCAAGTTTTTGTTGAATATTGTTATGCTAATATCCAATGAATGGTTAGTAATTCTCAGCGTTGAACCATTATAGAATAATTCTGCACAACATACATTACTATGAGCAGAAGTCTCAACAACCTTATTACAAAATACTTCCGCATATGTATATCAGTGTTAATAAAAAGCGATTTCAACCGATCAGAATGAATTTTGGATAATATTTCCAATACTTTAAAGGTAAACATTTGCAAATATACGCTATTTAGCGGATGTTTTTAAGCTTTTAAAAGTATCGCAGGTGTTATTAAGTGGCTTGTTTTATGGCGTAATGAAAAAGCCTTGTTGAAGCCTCGGATAATGCTGCAATCGGAAAAAAATGTAGGTATGTATATTAAGCTGTGAGATCATTGGTATGCGAGTTACGGAGAGTCGAACAAAAGACATTATAACATCCTGTTCCCGCGACACCACTCGGACTCTTATTATTATCCTAATGACAAAAATTTATAGCTCCTTAAATTCGCCGTGCTGCAAATATTAAACTTTTTTTAACGGGAAATGTGATGTTTCGAAAAGGTTCGTCGTCGAATTCGGGGGTATTGTCGTTTATGCATTTTAAATATGACCGTGAGTTCATGCCTTTTGTTCTTTTGGTTTACGGATTTTTATTAACAAAATACGTAGGTGCCTAACAAAAGCAGATGCTCTGTTGTATTTATTTTTATTAAGCATCATAATATTGACTCAAAAATATAATATAATATAAAATAATAATACACGTAATGTAGCGTTCTAATTGTTAACACGACTTCACTAGCGTCAACTAATTTAAGAAACATTGATTACGAGTCTTCGTCATTGCATCGGGCCTCATAATTGTACCCTTAATCAATAGTAGATCGAAAATACACTTAAATTACCTTTTTTGTAAGAACAAAAGTTGTAAAAATTTCAAAAACTAATCCATCTCAGATGTATTTGTGGATTCAGTCCTTCATAATTAGAAACAAAAAACAAATTACATATTTCGGTAAATTAACAAATTTCGCATTTCATAAAACTTAACTGTAGAGTTAACCTCATAATATTTAAATACAAAAAAAAGGTGGTGTGCGATTCACACACGATAGTGAAACTTTAGTAAATCGAGAAAAGAATGAGACGAATATATATAACAAGGGTAGGATAATTACAAAGTTTAATTGCTTAAAAATGAATTTATTATTTAGCACAACAAGATATAAAAATACTCACAAACACTGTTAAATAATAACACACCACGCTGACTTCTTACTAAAAAGCTGTAATACGCAGCCGCATACAGTGTACAGTAGTATTAGCTCACGTAATTTTCACATATACTAACACACGTTAAATGCTCAAATACCAGCAAGTATTAAACAGTGTGCAATATACATACATACCGACATTTGCTCTCTCGCTCTGGCTCACTAATTTTTGTATTTGTGTCTCTTACCTGTCGTTTTTTCCGTTGCATCCAGTTTGACAAACCGACATTTGCTATCTCGCTCTGGCTCACTAATGTTTGTATTTGTGTCTCTTACCTGTTGTTTTTTCCGTTGCATCCGGTTTGAAATCAGAACGATTCTAAAGAAGTTTCAGTTCCAAAAACCTAAATATTACTACTACTATGCCTGTATATAAATACCTAATTAAATTAAAGTGTACATAGATGATATGCTCTTAATTTTCCATTTCTTTTTCAGGTAAGTTAAAAAGTCCTAACGCTTTATCTAATATGTACGGGGTAAGTTATTTAACAAGTTACTAAAATGAAGGTATTAAAATTTGTTGTATACAATAGATTTACCAATGGTTTTGTTACTGCTATGTACATATAAAGGAAATCTTTACAAATACTTTAACTGTCTGAAATAACCGTATTATAACCAAACAACCAAAAATAAATTTATAATATGTATTGGAAAATACAATATGTTAAACTTCATAAAGTTAGCAATAACTAATATTATTATATATCATTTAAATAGTTTCAATACTACTTAAATTTATTTAATGCCTTAATGGCGTTGTGAGAATTCGCGAATATTATTTGTTAAGTCAAAAAATTGCCCCAAAGTTTAATTTAATTTATAACTAATATACGAGAATCACTAATACCAATTTAATGAGTTGTAACATTCGCTATTTTGAACAAACATAATTAATATATGCTCACAAAACAAAATTACAATTATTTCTGTGCTATATTAATTTCAATGTAATTGTAATAACATTGAGTTTAACGTCAATTCGCTGAAAATTTAATAGATGGCGCTATTATGTATTTTGAGAAACTATATATTCTTAACATTTTAATTGAAACAATAATGGACCACAGTAGTTATACACGGTAATGTTTTTTTTAGAAAAAAGTTAAGGAAAAATAATCAATTGTCATCCGGTATATAAGACTTTTTCGCTGAAACAAATTATATTTTGAAACAAATAGAAGACAATATAGCTACGAAAAAATACGTTCGCCACTTTTTTAACTAAATAGCTTCTAGCAGAGTTTCCTTAACGTAAAATTGTCGAAATTATATTATTCGGTTTATAGTTAATGAAGAATGCATAATGAAAGCCTAAATGATACACTTCCTACCGCCTACGTCACTTATTGAATCTTATAATATCGTCTAATTAAAATTTTATCTCAATTTTCACTAAAATTTTACATAAAACGTTCGTTTTTCAGAATATTTGAACACAGCTCATTGATATACAAAAACCCATGATGCACACTTAACGCCTCACAACCGGCACACAAAAATGAGTTCATAATGTTGGATTATGCACTCATTTCAAATAGTCTCGCGTCGCTTGCGTCCTTGTAAAAACAACTTTAAATCATTCTTTTAAGGTTCAATTTGCAAAATCATAAGTTTATCCCATGACTATAACGTATGTATATTGGGGTGTTTTGGGTTTTTATATGTCATTGACACGGCTCATATTAAACACTTCGAACATTCACATACATATACTATATTTATCTATGTTAAGATATAAAGAAATTACAATCATTAAAATTAGCAGTTTTGAATAAGTAAATATGAGGAATATGTTCAAAACGAATCATAGCTCTATTATGTTTGGTAAACTGTTGATATACATATAGATAATTAACAGCCAGATAAATAACTGACAATTATCTTCATCAGACAAGATAATCATGTACGGGAAATAAACCCGGGTTCTTTCCGGCTCAATAGTAGGGCTTGCTACCGCTGCTCTACACCGATGGCAATCAATATTCAGAATTATAATTCAAATAACCGCCTTATTTTCAACACAGAAAAATCCCTAACGCACGTTTTATTTATTTTAAAATTTCGGTGAACAACTTTAGCGTCTATTAAACGATCAGTAATTACAAAGTAACCGATACAAAGTATTCAATTCGCCAATACATTCCTTACGTCTATGCTTATCTTAGATGCAAACTTGAGCGCGTTTAGATCCGGTCCATGTCTGTCCTATGCAAATACCATACAGACGGACGGTATGTCCATCAAATGGCGTGGTATTCTTTTCTTCTAATTTGAATAGCTAATGTATCGGGTCCCATCATTTTGTTTTACAAATATGGTTAAATATAGTCGGTTTGATATAAACGATGAGGCTGATTGATTAGCCGCTGCAGGGAAGGGAATATAATAGTTTATTAAATCAAATTTATTTATGTATGTTATTAAGTAGTGATTTTGAATTACCCGAGAGTAGGTATATGAATAAATATGTATTTATTACCTCAAATATTCCTTCATTCTTTCTCATAACATTTACTATTAACACTCTTACTTCTAAGTTACCAAAAACTGCAAAAAATATCTAAATCATCCAGTGATTTATGCGTAATGCGCACATGAAAGACTTCTACCATTTTATTTATATATTATATAGTCCAATGTTAAGTTCAGTTATTGTTTATAATAAAATCAGTAATAATTATATAAACAAATTATATAATGGTATGGTTTTTATTATTTTGTTTTTATATGAATCGGCATTGAAACAATTTCATTAATTAAAATCATTTCAATGTAATAAATATAAAATTTGTTAACGGGAATATTGAAAGGAAAAGTAAATAAATACGCTAAAATCCCTTGACATAATATGAAGTCGGTAAAAGTAAATAAACTGGTTTGTTTATTATAATAATCCTGTGTTTTCCTATAACAACATACCGCATCAGTGAATGTAGTAACCCTTATAAGAAGATATCATAATACTGTTCAATAATAGGCCTTGATTTTTACTTAGTATTTAGAAAGTTTTATGCTATTTCAATAAAATTCTGGCTATTATTTATATTATTTAGCTATGATTATTTATTAGTATTCCATAATAGACGTAACGTTCCACATGTAATATTTGAAACCATTGTGTAACCATTCAAATATATACCAATATACTGCAATACCAATATTTGGCAAAATAAGCCAATAAACGTCTCTTTATTTCACTTTACGTCGCAGTAGGCAAGCATTATTGAAAGAGCAGTTTCCAACCGAACTCCCGTTGTATAATCAACGCTTTTCTCGCGTATTTTTATTGATTCAGAGCGCCTCCCTTCTCCCACCACGAAGGAAGCTGGCCTGGAAGCCTCCTACCGCGCATTCATAATCGCATCGACACACATGAAGTCACCCGTTTTCCAAACACTACCTTATTCGTTCAATATTAAAGTCGAAGTCTTTATATCAATAACGAATACTGAAAGAATTGAACGGAATCGTGCGTTACCAACGAGACATTAAGAATCATATAAATTACATTAGCATATAAATAAAGTATTTTTGATGCGAAGCGACGGTATGGCCGTACTTCTTGGGTCTTTTACGACGTTCGCTTAGGGTTAACCCTGTACATTCTTATTCTCTTTTTTAGTTAAATCTATAGCCTTAACGACTGTAAGCAAATACATGTTATCAGCTACGTTTATTGCTTATTCGAACTCATAAATAATTTCGATGGAAACATGAAATTAATTTCCTTATGAAAAGGAACCGTATACATGTAAAAGTAAAATATACTTGGGTGAGGTTGGGAGTCACTTGTTACTAGTAGGTTACAGGGGAAGCCAATTATTTACAACATACCTTTAGATACACGTACTTACATATCTATTTACTTTACGATGATCACATTATGGGAAAGGACGGGTCGGAGTTTATGGATGTTCGACTTTAATATCACATTAATAATAAATTATATTCGATTTTACTTAAGTACAGTTCTTATACTTGTATAGTATGACAATATTTACTGAGAAATTTTCGGGACTATTTAATAAACATGCTACGTTATGCGCACTTTGAAGTTAAATGTACGTGTGTACGTATTGTTATAAAACAGCCTCTCAACAAATTTAGGTTTATTTAAAAAAATACTAGTTCGTAATTCAATCTTAAACCTTCTATACGTTGCTCTGAAATTTTACTGCGAAGTTAAACTTAAATAAATAAAGGGTTACGTAGTTTTTTACATTTCTAAAATGGAGGTGTCTCGTCCTTGCTCATAAAAACTTTACATTATTATTGAGATATGACATTTCGTACTAAGTTCACATATACGAATGGTATGAAACTTATTTTAATAAAATATCAAATTTGAAGTAATGTTCATTGGATACTTCGTCCACTGAACTATGAACTATAATACACTGAAAATAATTTTACGATGAAAGAAAAATAAAATGTAGTAAATAGCATAATAATAGCTCATTGTTTTGTTTTCGACTGGTTATTTATCAATTATAAATCGTTATAAAACATATTGGTTAGTTCCGACGCGTAATTAGAACTATTGTAATACGATATCCCAAAAATCTTATACTAATACTTACTAACTAGCTTTTGCTTGCGGCTTCGGTCACATTAATGCAAAGTTTGGAAATAGGAAATATTTCACTTAGGTGGTAGAACCACGCTGAAGCTATTACTGGTTTCGGTATGAATGGGTCGGCTCGTCCGGGGTAGTACCACCCTCTCACAGAAAACCGACGTGAAGTAACTGTGCTTACATTGTTGCGTTTCGTTCGGTTCCCTCCCCCTCCTCCTTCCCCGCTCCCCTCCCCCAAACACAGGCTGGCAACGCACTTGCGACTCTTCTGGTGTTGCAAGTGTCTATGGACGGTGGTGATCACTTAACATCAAGTGACCCACCAGTTCGTTTGCCTCCTATAATATAAAAAAATATATGATGTTTTAATATTGGTATATATGATATTGTAAGCTACAATACGTTTAAAAAATATTATGATATGATATAAAAAAAAATAGAATACAGTCTATATTACTCACTGATAAAGTAGCTTTATGTAGGTGAACGAATTTAAAACATCGATCAAGTATTTTTTTAGTTTATCAATTACAATCAAACAATTAAATCATTTATCTTTATAATATTGGTATAGATGACTGAAGCTATATATATATAACATTTATATGATTGTCAGAATATATTGACAATTCAAGTATGTGACACGTGTAACCTCCGCGTCTCCTCGCCACCCCATATGAAATTTATTCCCACAGGTATGTCGCTCAATCATTGACTTTTTCATTTTCCCATCCAAGATTTTTCCTTAACAATATTCGTGGCTACCCATACATACTCGCAAGTGCTTTCACAAGGAGGTATTAACCGAATATAATACCTTTGTATTTATATATACCTAAAGATTATTACATTGAAATCCGTAGACTTACAATTACAGCGTCAAACAAGAACATATATAATTTGAGATTGTTTATGATTGAAGTTTGACAAATTTGTCTATTAATCGTAATATATGGTTGTTTTTAGTCCATACTTATAAGAACTGAAACAACGTTTATGCACCCGTGCACCCTTGAGCTAGTTGTCAAAATAAAATCGACTGGGTGCCTTAAGCTCTCGCCTTAGTAGCCCGGTGAAGCTGTTTTAAGACCTTGCTGGATCAATAGCGTAGTCAGTTCGAAAAAGAAAAAAAAACAACGTTTGTCTCCAATGTTAATAAAATATTCGATAACCTAGTTCTTTACAATTAAATCCGTTTTATTATTCAAAATATGTAAAGATTTTCTTAAACTTTGTATATATAAGGTATTCCATATGAAAATGTTTCTGATGTAAGTTATAAAATCGCATATAAGTAATGTTAATCATAAAAGATCGTAGCAAAGTAGAAAAATTACAAGTCCGATATAGCTGAGCAATCGGTTTCGGTACATCCTTGGGGTGATTCCGTGTCGGTCGCGAAACCGAGATAAGTAAAGGTTGAAGGATTTTATATCGGTCGTTGCCTCGACGGACAACTCTGAACGAAAGCCAGAAAAAAGGTGGCGACGCTATTTTAGGACACGATCTTTTTTTAGGGTAAACAAATCGATGTTAAATTCCGTTCTCGTCTATTGTGGATCGTTTACAAACTTTTACTGATAATGAATGTTTACCATTACTATTATTAATTGTAAAGTTCCAAGGCACCTTTTGCACCAGAGTAATCCGCTATTTTAGGACACGATCTTTTTTTAGGGTAAACAAATCGATGTTAAATTCCGTTCTCGTCTATTGTGGATCGTTTACAAACTTTTACTGATAATGAAATTTTACTATTATTAGTTGTAAAATTCCAAGGCACCTTTTGCATCGGAGTAATGTTTATGATCCTTCACTTCCCCGCGATGTAACATCCAACAAAGTCCAATTTAAATTGATTCGTCAAATTTCTTCTCCCATTCAAATTCGGCACAACAAAGAGATTGTCGAAAAAAATCGCCTAGCTAAGAACAAATCAAAAATATATGCACCCTTCCAACGTACGTGACGTGATTGCAGAGATGCTATTTACATGAATGCAGGCACCTCGTCGCGTGCCGCGATTTTTTATTTAAATCATACTATTTAGATATGCCACGAGACATTTCACCTTAGTCATAGCCGTCATCAGTACTATTCGCATCGGTTTGTTAAATATTATATGTAACTGACTGCATACTAAGGATCGCAACGCTAATAGACGTTCCAATAAATTAGTTAGGAACTAACACAGGCCATGTACAACAAAATATTATTTTACTGGAATTATAACGGGCTAGTATTAGCGATATCGGACACAACATTGCAAAACATGAGTTCCATTATTACAATGATTCGGAACTTGTGTTTTAGCGACTATCTCAAATCCTATTTGTAGATTTTCCATAACAATAGCATCAATTTTAATGATATAACATTATAATTCAATTCTTTACAATTAACTAGCGGACCCGGCGGAAGTTATCCCGCCCTGATAATAAAAAAACCTTGACAAATTATATACCTAAACCATCCTCATAGATCACTTTATCTACTGATGAAAACCGTATGAAAATCCGTTCAATTGTTCTGAGTTTATTGCGAACAGACAGATAGATAGCAGAGAACTTAGTTTTATAATATTTAGTGCTTGAGAACATAACATGTAACAAAAAAGACAAGATTATCATTTATATATGATTATACAAACGTCTCCATTAGCATTTAGGGATTTTGATGTATACTCAAAATTCTTTAATGCTCACATTATTTACCATAAATTGTAAGTGAGAAATAACACACATATCAGCATTCAAATGAAATGGACTTGAAATAGCAGATAAGAAGACTTTATAAAGGAAATGAGGAGGGGTTGTGTGGAGTCACTGAGGGGAGTTTAGATGTGGGCTCTTAATATATTTACTGCTATGTTAAGGGAAATTTAGACCTTTGAACAAAAGGGCCTTGGCGAATGGTCCACGCTTTTATTGTGCCTGGATCAATTTTTTATGTAAAGCACACTAAGGAGAGATCTGAACACTGTAATTTATGAATAAAGTGACAAAGTAATCGGTGGAAATATCATGAAAAGTCTGCCAGCATAGAAACATGTGAGAATCACTTCAATGCGTAGCATTCCGATTTTTTTTTTCGAACTGACTACGCTATTGACCATGCAAGGTCTTAACAGTTTCACCGGACTACATATAGCATTCCGTGATCTGGCAGTATGTACCCATAATGTACAAGAAACTTATATAAATCATGACTATGCATTGCTATATAAGTTGTTAAGCATTTAATTCTATATTAATGTTTAGCGCAAAATATAGTAATTATTTAGCTTCTTTGACAAAAAAATAGATAGCACAGACACTCAGAAGTCAATTAAAAATAGATGACTCGCTTGTACGTTCTCAAAAAGTTATTACTACCATTTATATACATGCAAAAAACAATCAACTTTGCATACATTATTCGAATTAAAATAAAGGCTTTGATGACCGTTAATTAAGGTCGTATTTACCGAAACTAAGTTCCCACGCCCATTGCTCGCCCTTGGACGTATCACAGTCGTATTTACCGTCCTAATGAATCCGAGGCGTCGATGACTCGTTGTTCCAGTGTAATTAAAGCTTACGACGCATGCGCCAGACACGCCCAGCCGCGCAGCCTCAGCAGCCCAAACCACCCCTCGACCTTTAATTACTGCCGAGACATAACCCCCTTAATGCCTTTATATACCTCCACTCTTGAAAGTAATTACTTTTTAATGCAAAGGTTTCATATATTCCAGCCAAACATATTTTTATACGCTATAAGTATGTATGTATGAGAAAGCAATGAGTAATTAATTTAATTTTTAGAGCCTACGGCAAGATAACATTATAGGCTAAATTTTGTGTTTAAACACATACATAATACGAAATGCTAATGTAGGTAATAATACGCTAATAATGTAAAGAGTACCTGATGGTAAAGAAAAATAAATAAACTTCTAGTCCACCGAAGTAGCCAATCAATCGCCAGTTAAAGAAATATCAAATTCAGATTCAGATATCTTTCTGCAAACTTCAAATTGGGTAGTAGGTATGGGAAAAATGTAATCAAAATGTACAATTTATCAAACTGCCCGCGACCTGTTTCATAGGTATATATTATTATATGTTTACGTGGAGGCCATATGCTCATTTGTTACAAGGGCGAGCAAGTGGTGTGAGGAGAGGGGGATGTTACTTTCAGTATGAATGCGCTGCACGTTCGGGAGCTTTCTCATTTTTCACTACATTGGTCTTACGTGTGAATTATTGTTTGTTGCGTTCTTCCGCTTTACTCTGTTTGTTTATTGCAATTGTGTACTATATGTTGTACTAAATATCGATGTTATCCTTTAAATTGGAATAAGAAATGTAATATCATTATAACTAATTTTGTCCTTAGAACAAATTCTTCATTCATATCGTATGGAACTTGAAATCCTATTTGTGTTATAATAATTTATTAGTATCAATTAATCTACATGCCTGATTGCTATTTTCATTGCATAGAAAAGTTTTAAATCTCTACCATTATCAGATCTGTTTACTTCCAGTAGTTTTTATTCGAAATAAACCTTCCCAGTGGTTATCATTTTATCAATTGTTTAGACTTTCTTCATTATTTTGCTTACAATCTTTGCTCACAGTAGCACTTTTCTGTATCGAAACATAAAGAACTTTGAATATTTATGTCTTGAATAAATTATATATTTTATATCCTAAAAGATAAACCAATATAAAAACGACAAAATAATTTACCTACATATTGGAACACAAGTAAGAACCTTCAGAGACCCATTACTAACCCTTAATTCGACCCAAATACATAAGAACACATAGACTACTACAAAGAAGCTAAAAAGCAATACTGTCCAAACTCAATCTAAATTTCATTTTACGCCTCAAGTATCACGTACGAGCATATAGAATAGACTCTATCGTCCTTCGTAACTCGACGACCGCTGTCAAATTTTAATTTCTCCCTCAAATATTTACCGAAGGAAAAAGGATTCCCGGCGGGCCGCGCTCTAATAAGTTTTCCATAAGAACGTCGGGAGGGGACTGGCTTGGGGTCCGGGAGGGGAGGCAAGAAGGCTCTTATTGTGTTTGTAGAAGCTGGCGCATCCGGGCGCATACCTAACAAGATGGATATGTACTAGGACAGCCACCCCTTTAACCCCCTATGTAGATACGTCGTTCCTAGCTTTCGAAACTGCACTGAAATTGCATTTCCGAATACTAATTCAAAATTCAGCGTATGTTCTGCGACAAAGCTGTTTAGGTACTTGTCTTTCTGTATCTTATTTGAAGAATCTTACTTGGGTGAAAGATTACATACCTACTCTTATTGTATTTATTGATTTAGTATATCTGTTGTATACTTCATATATAGATTAATTGTTAATATATTATTAAACATTAATTATACATATTTTATTACCTTATTTATTATCAGGTATTCTGTATTCAATTGAGCTGAATATAAAACTATGTACTAGTTTAAGTTCAGAATATTTCAGTACAATAGAATCTATATATTAATACGTGAAGCCCAAACTTTGTATCCCTTTTTGAGAGAAATGCGCGAACGGATGAACGTGAAACTTGGCATAGTTAAAGTTTATATGGAGGAGAAGTGCAGAAAGCTATTTATTGTATATAAAATGCATTATAACTACATTAAATTAATTAAAATATGCATTACTCACACTACTGCTTCAATTTTACACAACATATACACACATGTAAATAAAAAAGACATTTTGACATCTGTCAATAAAGGACTTCAAAAAAGGTTGTGAAGGAGGTTGCTATGCTCGACTGTATGTATTATTTTACTCTTACGTTCCAATTACCCTTTTTCATTCTACATTCAACTTTAAAAAATCATTGAACTATGGTCGAATGTCGATCACTGGGCGCCCACTAGTATGAATAAAATTTTCTTTCTCCTTGTCTTATTTATAATTTTAAACCAAATCCATTAAAAATGCTATTCGTTATATAAAACTAATATTAGTCAAGATTATCTTTTGCCTTGAATACGAATAGAATGAAATCCCTGCGGTAATGCAGTATTGACTCGGAATGCTTTCCCGACATTCGAATCTAAATTCACTCCATATGGGTTCTCTCCTAGATGTCTACAAATGGAATTTCAATTTTGACACGAACTACAGAAATGTTTCTTGTTATTTCAAGTTTTACATTAGAAATTTCTTCCACTGAAATAAACTGGGTTTAAAAGAAATATTAGACTTAAGTTATATACTATCAAATTATATTATATAAATTGTATTACTTTAAAGCCATAAGGTAATATTCAAAATTTCAAAAAACGTAACAGAAATATGCTAGTTAAGTTTTCTATCAGTTATCATTTCAATGAACACTTTTTATACTATAATTCTTCGCACAATTCATGAACACCCTGAACTTCTTCGACGTTGAACTGCAAAGCTTTACAAACTAGCTGATACCCGCGAATATAACTGAATTGTTTATTATCTTAACAATACATTTTATGTGCAATGGATAAGATTTGAAACATAAATATTTATAAAACTTATTTGTAATCAACCTCGCCTCTCCTGTGCATGCGCACCACACCACTTGCCCCACTTCATATATCATTATACCTACGCGTACTTATAAAAATCGTAGTTTCTTAAAACATTCATACCTTTATATTAGATGAATATCTAATTTTTTTAAATATGCACCAAGGCACTATAATGTGAAATTTAAAAAAATGGCCGAAATCTATCTAGTTCTTTTTGCGTGATGCACGCACGACCGCTCGACGACCTCTGTCATTTTATTTGTATATAAGAAGAATTTTAAATGTTTCTCAGTTTTTTTAACCACATTAATAAAATACAACTTAGTTATTAATGAAAACACAGTAACAAAATTAGTTAATGGTAACAATATGAATAAATGTATAATCAATGATTAAAATACTGCGAATTGCTCAAACACAATGGACATTATTTAGTAAACGTTCACAATTAAGCAATAACTGTGAATTTAAACCTCCCATAGTAACTTCATTCGATACGTTTACTTCGCACAACAGAATCCAACACAAACAACCCATAAAATACTTCTCGAGCGCCAGATTG
This sequence comes from Antheraea pernyi, assembly GCA_015888305.1. Taxonomy (NCBI): domain Eukaryota; kingdom Metazoa; phylum Arthropoda; class Insecta; order Lepidoptera; family Saturniidae; genus Antheraea; species Antheraea pernyi. Next base: position 797,973 of record MU158789.1, on the reverse strand, counting down.
AAACGAGGTGCATCCAGTCACGTCGCGGGGCCCTTGTCGCCTCCAAATCGGTCCTATATTGCTTTTTCGCGTCGATTATTTCAACCAAGCTTTAATGTTTTTATTTAGCGCCTCCGGGTATCCCGCCGCTGTCGGCTTTTGTCACTAGACCTAATTTATTGCAGATCTTCAGATTTCGAGTTCTGTTTTTGACAATGCAAAAACTCGAGTTCCAAGCGAGGACAGCGCGTATCTCCCGCGCCTTTTTATCTGCGTGTCCCTTTAATTACACCTTATGAAACGATACGAGAATTCTTTGGGCATATCTTAAAATCTAATATTAAGACTATTTTAGAATTATACGAATCAAAGTATTTTTCAGATCTAAACAAATATATCTTTTAGATAACTAGTGAAAAGAATATTCAGTTGAAATGAAAGAAAAGAATATGGATTTCACTTAATTCACATAAGATGCTTTTAACCGTAATTTTACAAATCAAGATAGTAATTCATAGACAATAATATCATCATCTATTATAAAATAAACTAATCAGCCACGTCTGTCTTTTTGTCTGTTCGAAATAAACTCAAAACTATTGAGCATATTTTCATGCGGTTTTCATTAATAGATAGAGTGATTCACTATGAAAATTTAGGTATATAATTTGTCAAGATTCTTTGTAACGTTGAAATGTGTTGACAGGATCGGTCGACTCTTTCATATTTTACATAGAATGCGGTGCACTGCCAATGCGACCGCTCAGTCTCAATCACTCAGCTCTCTTCATCGTTCCGACTCTTGCAAATGAAGGTATTGTGGTAACGTCTAAAATATTTTTTTTTCAAATTCATGTACCATTGTATTTAATTACCACTGTATTCAAACAAAAAATATGATATAATTTACTGTTCAGAGTATTTAAACGAATTCATGTCACCGTAGATGACCGGCAACGTAGATGATTTTAATGCGTTTAATCCTAAAATTACATATAATATGATTTTATATTAGATTACCTGCACGTCCCGGCTTCGTACAGGTATACTTCCGACGAAACTTAAATGAAAAGGCAAAAAAACGTCAATCTATCGATATTTTTTAAGATCTCACGACTATCTTCTCACTCACTTTTTATATAGGTTTTTTTATACAAAATTTTCACTTTTCCCTACGATATCTCAAACATTTTTTAAATACGAATCATGTCCTAACAATTTCAAGTACCAGAAAAAGAAATAGCGAACAAGCTGCGGGCATTCTAGAGTAATTCATTTACATACATCGGTGATTAATTTTTATTTATGTAAGATAACTAGCGGGCTCGGCAAACACTGTCCCGCACTGATAATTTAAAAAAAACCTAGTATCAAACCGCAGTGCCACCTAACGGGTCCAATTATATACCTAAACCTTCCTCATGAATCACTCTATCTAATGGTGAGAAGCGGATGAAAATCCGTTGAGTCGTTTTTGAGTTTATCGCGAATAGACAGACAGACGTGGCAAAGGACTTTTTTTTATAATATGTAGTGAGTGATATGAATAGCAAAAATTGTAGATGGAATCCACAAAACATTAGGTATCGTTAATCGGGTTGGACCAATAAAGACAACATCCCATGACACGTGTAGGGCCCTTCATTAATAAAATAAAATAAAAAAACAACAAAATTGTGACTTCGGAAATGTATTCTAAGTATTTCTTTAGTCGGCCGGGCAGGCTTCTTTAATTGTTGTTTTTGTTCGGATTCCGTTTTTTGTGATTGATACAGCATGCAGTTGTCATTGTATTCGTTCAGGTTTTGATTACGTTTTTTTACTTTCTGTGTCCAATTGTTTGTATGTTTTAAGGAACTGAGTCAGGGTTGCCTTTTTTCCTCGTCTCAGGTATGGTAATGTGGGACGCTTAATCAAACGGTTGAATTTTAATATCGCATTTATAGTGAAGTGATCAGAATAGGTAAAATGTCGAGTATAATAATTATTTCACTAAATCTATACTACGAAATTTTTCGCTGAACCGTTGTGGTCATGCCAGTCTATAAGATTGTCGACAGCTTTAATATATAAACAGCCTGATGTCAAAAAACACATGAACTACCTTTGTGACTAGTTAATTCACAATGTCGCTAACATCCCCTTATGGTTATTGAATATACTTGGGCTATATACAAATAATACGCTTTAGAGTCCCACTAGAGGCGTTACACCTGTTGTATGAAGGTCGAAATCCAGCCCGACTTTATGGCTATACTCAACTACTCGGCGAATTATATTGCTTTAAAGTTATTTAAAACAAAGAAAAGATATAGCCCACGTCTTTTTCCGTAACGCTGACAATGTTTATTCGAAATTTCATGACTATCCGTTGAGTAGTTAAAGCGTGAAAACGTAACAAAGAAATAAATATTCACATTTATATTTGAATTCAGATCAAGATAATCAAGACTTCTTGTGGCTCTTAAACTGGAAAATAAATTTTATTTGAAAATTACGGAAAATAAAATACCTCGTATAATAGTGACACCATCAAGTGGTTTTTTTTTTTTTAGCAACCAATTTTCTAGTAGATTATTACTGCCATTGTCGAATAAGTAACGATATTGTAAGTATTTTGCGATCATTTCAATGAACTAACAAGATGGTGGCTGTCTTGGGTTTTTGTGGCAAATTAAAATCCATGCTCTGTGGTATTATTTCCCATCCACTTACATGTGCACAGTAACCAAACTTTATTACAAAAAAAAACACCATCAATATTACAAAATATAGGGCCAAATAACACAAGATTATAAAATCCACTACATGACATTCCAAGATCCCGCCAAAAACTCCGCCATCAAGTATTACATAAGAAAAATGAACAGGCAAAGACTCTCATCGCATACAGCCAAATATTAACATAAAGTTTAACAATAATCTGTATTATTTATTATGTCAAAGAGGTAAAATTTGATTATTTTTAAGTGGTTATTCTCTAGTACTACTGATTTGATTCTAATAATATATCCATTTAAAAGGTTATATATGAATGATATAAGCATTGCGTCAGATTTAAGGTTTTAATTAACGCAAAAAACGCGCTGGTAATTCGAAAGTCTTTTAAAAATTGAATTATGGCGTTTTGGACCACTGTAACTCTGTCTTATTGTAAAGTTAATACGAATTTACGGTCTGGTAACGTCGGGGATGATTTAGTCTCACCCCTTGGGCTACGTGTCGTATTATATTCGTTGTAAATTAAATTAATTTTGAATAAAGGCAATATATTATTTTACGTAAACTGTACCGAAGCTTAAGGCTTTGATATCGTAATAAATCAACGAACCGTGAATATTATGTCTTGTAAGGGTAAGCAAATTAAATTAAATTATTTGATTTAATGCCTGCGGGTAATATCAGGCTCCTTATTGGGTTATACTATTATTAGAAATGATTAAGTTACGATTTTAGTTTTCAAAATGTATTAATACTCATTAACGAGAAATAAACATACCAAATATGTGAATAAAATTTGATTCTTACTTCCTTATTATTATTATTATTTTTTAATACTCCGCCGGTAGCAAACAAGCAAGCATGCCTGACATAAAGCGGTCACTGCAGTCTATGGACGATTGTAACATCAAAAGTGTCACATGCGCGTTGCCGACCCTTAAATAACCCATTTATTTCCCCTTTGAAGCATTCCATACTGTAGTCCCCATAAAAAACTTCAGCAAGAAGCTCATTCCACAATCGGATCGTTCATGGAAGCAAACTCTTCTGGAACCGAACCGTCCGAGACCATTTCGGTTCCAATGTATGGGGATGAATTCCCTGCCGATGGCGAGCGATACGATGGTGGAAAGTTGCTACAGGCATAATGTTAAACATTTGCTCGGAACACAACCCATTATACAATCGGTAGAACACACATAAAGAGGCGATGTCCCTCCTTAGACTTAGTGGTTCGATACCGTCTGTGAGCTTGGGATCGCCAACAATTCTCATAGCTGGTATCCAGGTGCTCCCGCCCAGAGATGGCAATAGTACTCCATATGGGGTCGAACTTGTGTTTTGTACAACAACAGTCTTTGCCCAGGGATGAAGTACCGTTTCGCCTTATTCAGAATACCGTATTTTTTGGTTGCCAGCTTAACCTTGTCTTCCAGGTGACTACGAAATTGAACGTCACTAGAGATGTTGATAAGTGTCTAAGAAGTTAAACTAAAGAAAATTTATCGAAATCTATCCAGTAGTTTTGCGCATGCGCGCGCTACGACAGATCTCTATTATTTTACTTATAACAATAGCATTTTTAAACAAAGAAAAGATATAGCCCACGTCTTTTTCCGTAACGCTGACAATGTTTATTCGAAATTTCATGACTATCCGTTGAGTAGTTAAAGCGTGAAAACGTAACAAAGAAATAAATATTCACATTTATAATATTAATTAGAATTCAGTGGAGAAATTGTGTCGAATTTCTGTGTAAATGACGACAAAGTGCTTAAGAAGTAGAACTGTACAAAGATCGAAGTGTATCCAGTAGTTTTTGACTGATGCGCGTACAACGACAGGCCTCTATAATGTTATTTGTATATAATAAGATTTGTTATACATTACATTTCATGTATAAACATGAACTAAGTCTTCGCATTATCTCTGCCACATCCACATCCGTTGAAATGTGTTGACAGGATCGGTCGACTCTTTCATATTTTACATAGAATGCGGTGCACTGCCAATGCGACCGCTCAGTCTCAATCACTCAGCTCTCTTCATCGTTCCGACTCTTGCAAATGAAGGTATTGTGGTAACGTCTAAAATATTTTTTTTTCAAATTCATGTACCATTGTATTTAATTACCACTGTATTCAAACAAAAAATATGATATAATTTACTGTTCAGAGTATTTAAACGAATTCATGTCACCGTAGATGACCGGCAACGTAGATGATTTTAATGCGTTTAATCCTAAAATTACATATAATATGATTTTATATTAGATTACCTGCACGTCCCGGCTTCGTACAGGTATACTTCCGACGAAACTTAAATGAAAAGGCAAAAAAACGTCAATCTATCGATATTTTTTAAGATCTCACGACTATCTTCTCACTCACTTTTTATATAGGTTTTTTTATACAAAATTTTCACTTTTCCCTACGATATCTCAAACATTTTTTAAATACGAATCATGTCCTAACAATTTCAAGTACCAGAAAAAGAAATAGCGAACAAGATGCGGGCATTCTAGAGTAATTCATTTACATACATCGGTGATTAATATTTATTTATGTAAGATAACTAGCGGGCTCGGCAAACACTGTCCCGCACTGATAATTTAAAAAAAACCTAGTATCAAACCGCAGTGCCACCTAACGGGTCCAATTATATACCTAAACCTTCCTCATGAATCACTCTATCTAATGGTGAAAAGCGGATGAAAATCCGTTGAGTCGTTTTTGAGTTTATCACGAATAGACAGACAGACGTGGCAAAGGACTTTTTTTTATAATATGTAGTGAGTGATATGAATAGCAAAAATTGTAGATGGAATCCACAAAACATTAGGTATCGTTAATCGGGTTGGACCAATAAAGACAACATCCCATGACACGTGTAGGGCCCTTCATTAATAAAATAAAATAAAAAAACAACAAAATTGTGACTTCGGAAATGTATTCTAAGTATTTCTTTAGTCGGCCGGGCAGGCTTCTTTAATTGTTGTTTTTGTTCGGATTCCGTTTTTTGTGATTGATACAGCATGCAGTTGTCATTGTATTCGTTCAGGTTTTGATTACGTTTTTTTACTTTCTGTGTCCAATTGTTTGTATGTTTTAAGGAACTGAGTCAGGGTTGCCTTTTTTCCTCGTCTCAGGTATGGTAATGTGGGACGCTTAATCAAACGGTTGAATTTCAATATCGCATTTATAGTGAAGTGATCAGAATAGGTAAAATGTCGAGTATAATAATTATTTCACTAAATCTATACTATACTATTATGGTGGTAGAGCCACGCTGAAACTATTACTGGTTTTAGCATGAATGGGTCGGCTCGTCCGGGGTAGTACTACCCTCTCCTAGAAAACCGACTTGAAATAACAGAGCTTGCAATGGTGCGTTTCGTTCGGTCAGTGAGAGCGCCGGAGGCCCACCTCCCCTCCCCTCTCCCTTCTTCTCTCCCACTCCCTCCCGTAACCCTTCCCCCAAAGGGTGCCAACGCACTTGCGACTCCTTTGGTGTTTTTAGTGTCCATGGACGGTGGTGATCACTTAACATCAGGTGACCCACATGTTCGTTTGCCACCTATGACATAAAAAAAAAACTTATAATAAAAACGTAGCGGGTCTATAATCTAACGAGTCTTTAATTTATAGATTTTTGTGAAAAAATAGGTCTTGGAATAAGTACTAAAGTGCATTACAATCATTTTTAGAAATGTCTGTCTGTCTGTTTGTATGAACAGGCATCACTGTTAAAGTACTGTGTTCACGATAAAATCATAGGGAATATCCTCGAGTAACATTTAGTCTTGGTTTCATTAAAATCGGTTCACTCTATCAAAAGTTATTGTAATTTTAATGACGACGCGACTTAAGTACGAGAGAAAAGTAAATAAGTATTTACTACCATTTGGACTCAATACATTTTATCTACTGATATGATATACTGTGTTTTGAACGTGATATTCAATGAGCAACGTAAATACTAAGCAGTTTTCACTATTTCTTTCTTTCTAAAGTTATAAATGTAGTGAAATTAATTTTAAGATTTGATTTTAAAATAATCTAATAACATTGGTTAACAAGCACGTAGTTTTGTGTGTGTTTTTTTTTAATATAAAAAGACGTGTCTTCACTTTACCATAAGATAACTGCGAGTGATTAAAAAAAACACTCGTGTCTTTTTTTTGTATGGCCTCTTGCCTATGTAGGCAATTTCGCCAATGTCAAGTGTGACAAATACACGTTTTAAGGTTAATTGCCAAATATTCAGTGTAACAACGTAGAATAATTAAAAATAGCAACGTGTCAATCGTAATTATGTTAGATAGTTGAAAAACAATTACCAATAATACTTCGTGAGACACTAACACTATATCAGTATAATTATTAACCATACATTTCCTAAACTGTATTTTATTGTTTTAAAAGACGCTTTGGAAAGCCTTTTTACAACAAAATCTTACAATATATTATAGCGTCTGATAACATCATGCCATGTACAATGTATTTTAAATTAATTTACTGGATTTTATTTTATTTCGTGAAATACTTAAAACAAAATGGACGTTCATAGTTATAGGTGTAATCTTTATAATATAGGGTATAGTTATTATTACAGATTGAATTGAAAAAGAAATCATTCCGTTGACAAAAATTACACAAGGAGCGATATACAACAAATAAATAACGTAAACAAGATAATAGTTTCTCTAGTTAAATAAACTATATATTGAATAAATATTATGAAGAAAAAAAATCAAGACCTGTTTAGAAAAAGAAAGTAGAAACTATTTATCACAAACAGGAGACCTATATACAAAATAATTCCTATATGAAAAACAAGGTACATCATAACTTGTATTGTAAACGATCGATTAAATGAATGTCATGGAAATAAATACACAGAATGCAGTAAACACACAGAATGCAGTAAATACACAGAATGCAGTAAATACACAGAATGCAGTAAATACACAGAATGCAGTAAATACACAGAATGCAGTAAATACACAGAATGCAGTAAATACACAGAATGCAGTAAATACACAGAATGCAGTAAATACACAGAATGCAGTAAATGCACAGAATGCAGTAAATATACGCACTTTTCGTCTTTGAACTTCCATCAAACTGTGACTCGATGTCTAATAAACGCTCAATGTCCAGTCCACAAAGTATAATCTATCTAGAATCGTAACCCGCCCCTTCACACATAATGAATGATCATGAAAGAAGCGACCACTGCATCAAACTAAATTCCTGTAACTGATTTCATTGTTTTGGTAACAGAGGTCTGTCTAGTCGCCACAGAGCCATCGCAACATTCTCAACATGAATGAATCAACATCTTGCTAAAAGAAACTTTGCTGTAAATAGAATAACATAAAAATACACATTTCATTATTTTTAGATTCTTTACATTTTTCAATACACGACCGTGCATTTAAATTATGGAATAATATAGACTTGTTAATGCTCGTAGGAAAATTTTCCACAGTGAAATTCCGTTTCGATTTCAAATGTAAACAGGAACGTTAGGCACCGTCATCTAATATGGCTTTCAATGAATCAACTGATTACATCTTGTATAATGCATGAAAATACAATGTGTACATAGAAAATACGTGTAAATAATACGTCTAATATTTATTCATCCTTCTTTCACTACTCAATACTTGGAGTAATTTAATTCTTATAACTGACACTATAAAACTGTAACAGTAATCATAACTTTGTTAGTCACCTCAAAGTTGAATATATTTATATTCATTTTTCAGTCCTCGAGAAATACACGGAGATCATTTCTTCTACTAATATTTATCTTAACTCTAGCAAATGTTTCTTTTACTCTCCCATTGAATATAATATTTCCATAATGAGTGCTATCAATATATTTATATCTAAACTTTTCCAACCGTATGTTTTAAACAAATTCAACGTTCGTACTGCGCTGTTTTTTTTTTCTCGAACTGACTACGCTATTGACCCGACAGGGTCTTCACAGCTTCACCGGACTACGTCGTACTGCGCTGTCTTTAAGTCAATCTTCAATTAACAATGTTTGAGATGGTCATTACATAACACTACAAATTCAGAAGCACTTATAATATTTACAAGTTTTAGATCACAGATGAAATATTAATCTTTTTACCTGACTACGCAAAAAAGGGTAGAGAGCTTACTTACTATTTCGTAAAACAAATATTTGAGTTATAGCAAAATTGTTATTATGTAAATATTCTCGGGCGGATGCCAATACAAACCATTTTAAAATTAGAATTCCTATAAAATAAGAAAGGAACATGATATGCGTAACCTCAGCATTTCGATAAATTTTACGAAACGTATATATATATATACGCTCCTATGCGTTAATGTCTTGTCCAACATTTACTACAATAAATTGCAAATGTTTTTAATATCTGATATATTGGAAATCAACATTAAACACCAGTCATCGAGAAAGCATTTATCACACAGACATGACTGCACCCCGCGCTATATGACCTATTCATAACGTTTCATTAAGAGGTAATGCATCGATACAGTATCGAAATGAAAATCAATGATGCTATCTAATGTTATGTTTTATCGAAATTTCATACTTAAATGTATTGGGAATTAGTCGAACATCACTTTATCGACCCATTTAGATGTCGATGTTAAAAATAGACGAAATAAACGATCGATTACTCATGTTACGTATATTGCCGGTCGTAAAATTACTTTATGCAAATCTATTTGATGTGTAATACATGATGACGCTAGTTCTGCCACTCTGTATGTTATTTTAATAGTTTTTTCTTGTGTAAAATTGAGAAGTTCTAGCGCTTCTCTCTAGCGCCGTGTGGCTAATCACTATGAAAGTTAGTAAACCTGAGTGTTTATTTCTTCGTAGAGATTTTTAGCCTTACTAGCAATTTGTTCCGAATTCGCACGGGTGTATTAACGAATAAAATTAAACCACATTTACCCTTTACAGTACAATCATGTAATGAATGTAATACGGCGACTAAACAGCTGAACCTTAATCTGGCAATTCTGTCAATATTTTCGTAACTTTACATTATTCATCCGATCTCCGTGTAAATTGTAATTAAAATTTATATTAAATATTTATCTAAAAATAATATATAGGACTTAAATATATTATCATAGACATACTGCTTTTTATTGGAAGATTGAAAAATATGTGTTCAACTTAGACATTTTGGGCAAACTGTTTACATTAACATATTCTTTATTACTTAAGAGTATTGGAATGTAGGTTACATAAAACATATTATTATTTCACTTTCAGAAAATACTTTAATACATAGTGCTGTCAAAATTCGTCACAAGATTAGTCAAAAAGTCGTAAATGAATCCGCAAGGACGAGTAAAAATAGCGCTACATTCATTCTACCTACGATAATCTGACATTTTGATTATAAATGTTTCTATTACAAGTTCTAAATTAAAACAGAGAGGCACGTTTAAAAACAGAGATATAGATTATAATAATGTTGAATTAATATTATTTTTTATCGCAATCATGAACAACAATCAACTTTCCGATGTTAAAGAAGTTCATTAATTTCAGCACAATGAAATTAGAACAAACCAGATTTCTAAATATCAACATTATTATAAATGGAGTAACATACACAATAATAACATAAATCTGGTATCGAGTGGCCGAGCGCTGATATCGATATTGGAACATTTATAGACTATTACTTTATATTTAATTTAGACGGTAATAAAGTAGAAACATTATGAATTTGCACGAGCCCACATCTGGGCCGATTCGTGAGTGTGATCGAACCGAACTGTACAGAAACAAAAACATAAACCATTTTACGAGCGCCACTGCTGATTTATTCCACATTCATAATTTGATGTTACAGAACATCAGAGGATTTAATAACACCAGATAGGCATCGCTTAAACCGACGTAAAACTGCTCGCTTCTTGTGTAACAATCGTAAAATTCACATTAAGACGCATTAAGAGACCAACGTTATAGATTCGTACAACTCAAATCTTCTACCCTTAATCTATAGTTATTTTAAAACGCAAAGAGATTTGGGAACTTTATTGGTCGAGTCATAACCGTTTTTATTACTATAATATCGTTATTACGTTTATAATATTATTTTACCATGGCTATTTTGAATTTTTAACTTAAATCTATACATATAATGAGAATGTAAAACTAATATCTGTACGTTTTAGATTTTTGTGAATAAAATTGTTGCAGGTGTCTCGGAATATAATACATTTCAATCATTTTGAGATCATCTGTCTGTTTGTTTGAAAACGCATCACTGCTAATGTATCACAAAATCACAAAGCATATCCTGGAGTAACATTTAGTCTTGGTTTCATTAAAATCGGTTCACTCTATCAAAAGTTATTGTAATTTTAATAACAACGCGACTTAAGTACGAGATAAGTAGATAAGTAAATGGACTTAATATATTCAGGTGATTTTATTAGCCACTGTTTTTTTACATTAGGTTCCACGCGAACGGTGTCGCGGTCACAGCTAATGCCATATAATATTAATATTTCTTTATAACTGGAGAAATAATCTTGCTATAACTCGAACTCTGTTTTACAAATCACTATGACAACTAGTACACCAGTCCTGGCCAAACTTCTTGACTGCTCTCAATATAGCTGCGCAGAACACAAACTTAGTTTTACGTGTGTATTGTTTTATATATCTGACATCGGGACAACTTAAGCATAAATAAATACCTATTTGAGATTCCTATAATTTTTTTTTTATTGAATTCTTGACTATGTTATGCGTAAGCCCAAACTTGCAGCTATATTCAGAGTGGCCACAAAGATTGACGAGGACTGTAAGAGTTTTTATGACATCCGTTTTGCTTTAACTCACCAATGTAGAGGTTTATATCGCATGACCTCTATACTTCCCAATCGATCATCTAGAAAATTGACTTGTTATAATATTGAATAATTTATTTTACGGTGAACTTGAATACATTAGAATGAATGATTTTGAAAGGAAATTTTGTATGTTATATGTATTTGGCATTGTTTTCTGTATAAAATATGTCAAATAATAATAGTAACCGAAGCGGTCTAGTCACGGACTTAGCTACTTATTCAATATTAAAGAAGAAATATAACAAAAATATGTGACACAACGCGTTTTAAACTTGTTTTAGATAGTAATATTATGAAATGATAATTCTTGTGGCCAAAAATTAAAAAAAAAAGAAATGGACTTAGCCAGGACTATAGCCCTTCGTATGCGTTATTTTATAAAAGACTCCCTTAACATGACATGAATTAATAACATGAACAGGTATCTGTGTGGTGTTAAATAGTCAATGTATAAAAATAATTTATAGGTTACGAGAACTGAGGAAAGATATACAAATATGTTTATAAATAAATTGATAGAGGCCTGCCTGCCTTTGTCCACGCATCACGCAAAAACTACTGGATGGATTTCGAATATATTTTAAGTTTTATTTCTTAGACATTTGTTTGTAATCACGATAGCTACATTTAATATAACATTAAAGTTATAAGAAACTACGATTTTTAAAGTCACTACGCATTCAGCAATGTATATTTTCTTGCTTCGGAGAAGTGGGGCAAGCGGTGTAGTGCTTATGTTATTTACCTCTGTACAAAAAATATGTAATTAAGATTTAAAAAAACTATGCAGCGAAGTCCTAGTATATATTATTATTAAAAACATTTTTAAATTACAATTTACTAGTACGAAGGCAATGCTCTTGTTCTTACAAAGTAACAAGAATTATTAACAAAAACTAACCGCCTGCTACACGTCGTATATCAACAACATGCTTCAGTAAAAGTAAACACTTAATTAACAACATAAAGTACCAAGACGTTGCAATCTCACAAGACCTATCAAACGTCCATAATAATTTGAGACGCGTTGTTATGCCGAGGTGCAAAAGTGCCTGACCTGAGATCACGTTTGTGACCCTCGATACCTCCATCTCTATCCAACGGGGCCTAATCTCTCGCTCGCACATCACGCCCCCACTTTTCTAATCATCTTCTTAAAGTCACATGTATTGGTTACGTATTTAAATTAATGAACTTTAAATCTTGTGAGGTAAATCCTATTTTGCATCATAACGGGTAATCGGTGTGAAGAGTTCTCGGTCCATCACCGTCAGCTATTGTAATGTCGTCTTCTCTGAGTTTTATAAACAATTTCTTTTATTTTCAACTAGAAGTTTGATCGGCTCGCGCTTGTAGAATTCCTGTTTCTATTATTATAGGGTGGTCGTCGTCTAACAAGAGTACAAAGGTTGTTGTGAGGTGTCACAGCGTGTCAGCTGTGAACCGAACGAACTATCGTGACAATATATTTTTTATCTGACACAAAAAAAATGTACAATTACACGTTGATTTGTAATTTCCTTTTAAATAATGTGTATTTCTGTCAATTTTTTTATTACTGTAATTTTCAGTATTCTGGATGGAACATATTTCTAAGAACCTATTTTTTTTAAATAAATCGAATGTCAATCTTCAAATTCATTATCTTACATGAATTTGGTCCAAGGCTATTAATGTTACAATGTGATAATTTATAAGAGCTATTATTATATTTATGGTTCATAATATTGATACGATGGTAGACACAAATATTCAATACGTTGGGAAAGCATAATAGTATGATATTATTCTACGCTTGTGAAGTGAAAAACTAACACATAATTTACGATAAAGACACCTGCAAATCGAAAGTAACGTAAACGTTAAATAAAAATCTCAACAACTAGTAATATCGTTGGTAGAAACATTGCCTTCTCAATTGACGGTCATTACCAAGCAACGTGGAATTTCTCAAGTGATCGAGCTTTTTATGAAGACTGCAATATGTTATTTGCTTTAATGCCAGTTTTTGTTTGAATTATATGAGATTAATTGCACGGTCACGTATTAAAAAAGTTATTCTGTTGCTGTTTACTTCTTAATAGTGTCCGATATAGGAATGCGGCCATAATTTGTAATGAGCTAGGATCGTGAGATGCCTCTACGCTTCGCCCCTTTAACAGTTATGCCTCGTTACAGCGTTCCCATGCTTTCTGACTAGCGGAAATTTCATTTAAAATAGTATTTGGATATTCATTAACACTAAGCTCTCATGCACGCTTTCATTATTTTTGATCTAGTTCTCCTGTATTATTTTAAGCGACGATGGTTTAGTTGATAGCTTGTTAGGACACAACGTCGGTTTTCGTAGGTTCAGACTCTCAGCCAACCGGACTGCCTCAGCCGGGTGATTGCTCGCGCTGTCCCGCGACACCCCCACAGTGCGGCGTAGTTTGTCATGGAGTTTTTTAGGCGACTAGAGTTTGATTCGGTCCTACCCTTCGGTCCGGTCCCTAGGATCCGACAAGTCTATGAAGATTTTTTTTTATTTTCGCCAAATAAAAAAAAGGTTCAAACCATTGCAACTGAGTCGAAGCTCTTCGGCGATGAAACCATAGCATGGTTGTAGCGTTTTTTCTAAGTCCGCCTGGCTAGCTACCACTCCCAAGTTCTAAATCTATCGCCGAGCATCTTTTGGTGTGTTGTGGCAGCTGCAGTTGAGAGCCAGTCTCCCTCTTGGTTTAGCATTGTTTACCATTTTAGACTACATCGCAATTTAACATCAGATCAAATAGTGTCAAACGCTAAAACGTATCTTTGAAAAATATTACCACTTCATAAGTAAAGTTTATTTAATAAAACCAACGAACGGTATCAGTTCTGTAGAATAATTTCAAAGTCATAAAGATTTAATATTTAAGTACCCTTTTTTTGTTTTTTTTTTCGAACTGACTACGCTATTGACCTAGCAAGGTCTTAGCAGCTTCCGGACTACTAAGGCGAGCGTTTAAGGCACTCAGCCGATTTTATTTGACAACTAGCTTAAGGGTGCACGGCACACCTCGGCTTGGGCTGTTGCCTGTTTTAAGTAACACATCGACAACAAATTCGTTTTGTAACTTTGAGAAACTTCATTTTCAAAGCTTGCGTAACACATTTTTATACGACTTATAAATGAGAACAAAAAAAAGTATAATAAAATTATTTAAATACGTGCTCGATTATTATTTCACAGTTTGATACATTAAAATGCTTAAATTAAACTGGTCGCACGGCAAACATTGCTTCGGGAGCAAAAACACAGGTTAATTAATTTTCAATCTAAGCATTGAAATAGTCAGAATACAGGTCGTGAAAAATGGCGCCTGGTTTATTTATAATTAAACTTATTTGATACCTTCATATCAACAAAAAATCTCATTAACCAATTCAATAGTATATTGAAGCGAGTCATTACAATTCGTGGTATTGCGGTGGAGCGCCACGCGGCCACGGCAGCCGACGATACTGACAGCTTGCGGACAACAATTAGCTCTCAATCAGTAAGTTCATTTCTGCTAGATAATATTGACACATGTCAGCTGCTCATTCTCAACGTTTTATTTATTTTTAACTCACATTTCTTGCATTTTTATATACATCCATTCCTTTATTTACAAATCCACAACTACTTTTGGTACCGGCTTCGTGATGTTATAGTCCTACTGTTTTGTGATGAACATTATTATTATACTGTCTATTTGCTTAAAATAGGTAAAATTAATTACATTAAGTTTCATTAAAGACTAGAGGCAAAATTTTTAGTTTACTTTTAACTGTTACAATACAACAATGTCATGACAAATGACTATTTAAATTTTTTTTATCGTTATTTAAATATCTACGCATAGTATAATTGTTATCGGTTGAACGACATAGAATTTGATACGCTACATCGCCATCTAGTAGCATGTTACAGAAAAGTGTATCGCATGAAAGCCTTCTTCTTGAAATACTTTAAGGTGCCAACTTTAATGGTGATCGGTTTATCCATTTGTTTGTATTTAGATTATTATTGCGTTACCAGAGAAATATTAAGTACTATCGCGACAAAACGAGGTGAAATACAATGTACGTGGAATAAGTGAACTTGTAAAATTGCCAACCGCACACCACGCTATGACATCGACGGAGTGCGGACGCATCCCGCAACATTATTGCGGAGGCTCAATCAATGCCTCCATTAGGTGCTGAGCATCAAGAGCATTGTTCTGGGAGCGTCGCAGGCGAGAGTTACTGCCCATAACGGGTATAACTGTTAATTATATAGCGCATATTCCGCGCACCGCAGAATACTTTGTCCGGTGTTATTTACGAGGAGAGACGGTGGTTGTCCATTCGCCTCCGACAACACTTTTTAAATATATTCCGGATTACATTTAAATAATTTCACATAATTTCCCGGTTAAATTAAATAAGTATATTGTATATTTCAGAAAACAAATTATATGTGTAAAAAAAAATTAAATGGTCATATATACCAGGTGAATGTTTAGACAGTAGCAATATTTATGGAGGGCACTCTGCGCTCGATTCTCGTTCTAAATAAATTAAAACATAGGTACTTAATATTGGAACTAATACAACATACAAAAATTATACTCAATTCTCTAAGCGTCTATGTTAAATCACAGTATCAATGACCGTCGCGTCAGGTGAAGGGAAAGTGAAGCCAACCAACTAGAAAAGGATAATTTTTCGAAGTTTGAATAAACAAAAGGGTTTATTGTCCACTTTATTATCGAAAGTTAGTCTCCAGGTCGCCGCTCGCAGGTTTTATCACCGGTCACTCAAACTAAGTTTATTTAAGTTATTATCCATAATTTTGACATTCTTAGAACAAACTTTACTTAAAGTGCTCTTTGTGGTCAATTAGTATTTGTTTTGATATTATTATGTGTTAAATGTGACTTAATGGTCATATCCTAGAATACTGCGAGTGTCTAATCTTTCACCTGGTATAATATATTACAAACGCGAAAATATCTTTCATTGATTATTTTATTTTAATCATGCTGAAACGGCTGGTCATTTTCCAATTAAAGGCATAGTAGTCGATTGTTATTTTTTAATCACAAGAAGCGAAACGATTAAATGAAACTATAAGCAAAATATAACATTAGTCGTATTTGATTATATAAAGGGGTCTTTTTTAAATTTACATTATAACTATCACAAATTAATATTTTATTAAGACATTAACTTGATTTACTGATGTTTAGTCGAATATAGATAACATATTTATATTCACGATACTCGTTGCTGTTGGAGATACATTAATCAAAGTCTTATTTTAATAAAATCAACATGCTTGTAAAATGTTAAAATAAAGACAATCAAATAAAACTATATTTAACATACATTAAAATGTGGATCACGAAACAATATTTATGATATTCTTTAATGCCCACACGCGTAAAAAACCCCACTAACCTAAAATAAATTTGGAGGTCACTGTCGTGACGCCGCGTAGCTGTTTTATGTCTATTTTAAAATGCTATCGAATTTTCTTACTTCAATAGTTGTCAGGTGAAAACTTTATACGTTCTGATTTTTCTGAAAACTTCGATTTGTTATAGTCGCTCCCTACTTTTGTAGATAGAAAGAAGATGAACAAATAAAATAAAAGTAGCAATCTCAGTGTCAACTTTCTTAATAGGTACCTACTAAGTATAATATAATATTTTTATATACTTAGATCATGGACAACGATTAATAAATGTATTTAACACCTTAATAAAAACTATCGGTATTTTGTAATTACCTATCGGATAGGTAGGTGTGATATAACAATGGAAAAGGTCCCTCTGCTGCTAAAGAATCATCATTATTCGGGATATAATTTCGAGTGGCCGGTCGGGCGTCAGACGTTGAAAAACCACACGGGACTTTTACGGCGACAGTGAGCATGGTTTATGGACTCCCTGTCAGCCGATCAGTTGATTAACATTCAAACCTGCAATTAACTTACAGGTTCCCATCAATATTTATACTTGCAACGTGCTTATATAAATATCGGTCCAATTTATTCCGCTGTATCATAAGTTTCATCATTAATTAGTTTATAACTTTAAAGAAATGTAATTGTCGCCTTATCAAAAATATTTAATATTTTCCAATAATTTAACATATTTACTTACTAATGCTATTATTTGAGAAGCTTATAAACACATTGAAAATATTCTTCAACAATTTAAAATAGAAAGCAGTCTTCATTCTCATCAAGACGAAATAATCGAATACAATCTCTACCTATTAGACTTGACCTATCACGACCAGTCGAACAATTAAATAGGCTCGCAGAGTACGGGTACATTGTACTTTGTTTTGACCGAACGCCCGGCCACGGGATGGACCAAAGAAAAACATACATAAAATATTAATATAAATGCACGTGTGTTCATTGTCAATAAATTACCGGAGTGACGTGGCAATAAAAAAATATATATTTCTTGAGTGAATGGGAGGCTGGCGAGGCTTCGATCTGAGGAAGCTAATAAAAGTGGCTGACGTCGGTCGTAAACTCCCATCGTAGACTGCGTGGCGAGACGCGATGCAAGGCCGCAGCAGCCACACGCACGAACCTTCCCGATGAAAAATCTACTCAGCCCGTCCTATCTCGCTTAAACATTTTACGAACCAAGAAAAACGTAACCCAATTCACGGTATATGTTACTTGCTACCGATAAATACGTCATGCATCCCTATTGAATTTCAAATACGAATCGGCTGGAGCATGTATCTAACTCATCTGTTATAAATATTACAATAGTAAACACAATTTGCAATGAGGCATTAGAAACCTCGTAATGTGGTCTAATACGATCCCTCGCGTAATACAATAAGGGATATTAATGTTACATGAGCAATATAGAAGAACGTTTCGAGATGTTTTTCAAGTGCAAAGAAAGGTCAGGGGAGTTAAATTAAATTAGATTATATAAATAATTTATAGACGTGGCGCGGCGTCGCGCGTCGGACGGTTTGACGTACCATATAGATATGATCGGTGACCCGCCGCTACAACCTTACCTCCTAATCTACACGATTCCATCTCCTAATACCTCGTCTTGTTTCGTTGTCGAACAAAAAACATGTAATGCTTTTAATTAGATTAAATTGATTTATTTTATATTGATCGTCTGTAGTGATACGAATGAACGGGGTAAGTAATTAAGCTCGGCAAATAATGACCGTAGCTAATGAAACCGTTTATTGTCATATAAATGTTTCATGGTATGTCGTATCTTAAGAATTATTTATAAATCATTGGTCATACCTGTTGTAAGTGGACACAAAAAGAACAAAGTTATCGGTGAAGGATTCAAAATGACCAGAAAACCTTGTCCGAAATTATTTATTTCTGTACATCTATGTATAAACATTGTTGAGTCTGTTCGTTCACAATATAAATATATTTGTTTTATCAAGATGAGAAATTATAGTTAGACGGCGCACTAGTTATTGCTTATTTGCAACAAATTATATTTATATGCAGTAAACTTATATTCTAAAAGAAAAAAACATTGGACCCAATAGGCGGCGTTGTGTTAGGACTCTTAAATAACTGAAATGGATAAATGATGTCTAATGATTAAGCTACATTTGTATAGCAAATTTAATTAAAGAACATCGCATAAAAAAATGCATTTTGCAATGTACCTATGTGTAATTGCTGCGATTTCTTCACAAAATGCACAAAACGTATGGCAATAAAGCGAGACACTGTGATGCGATTCGTTCACATTTCTTCATTCGATTTGTTTTTAAACAAATAACAAATGAATATGCATTGGCATACCATGAGTTGTATGTAATATATCTAGTTCTTATACTTTGAAACCTTAACCCCTACGTAATTATACATTTTCTTTCAATTAACCCTTAAACACTACGTACATTCAAATTCAAATCAATAGTACAAGGTTACCATACTTTTTCATATTGTTTTAAAGATCACATTTCGTAACAAGGTATTTAAGAATTCATCTGGTCCTAGATAATTGACCTTATAAATCCTTGTTCATCTTAAAAATATGTATACCTAGTAATTATATTACAGGCTAAGATTTTTTTGTGTAAAACAAATATTTTAATTTCAACTTCTTATGATATTTGTATCGGTTGTAATAATAAATAAGGAAAAAAACATGACCGAAACAAAATTTAAATTATAAAAATATAGAATTCTCGTATATGAATATTTTTGCTTTTAAATTTAACTAGCGGGCCTGGAAGACGTTGTCCTGCCTAGATAATTAAAAAAAACTTAAAGTTCAACCGCAGCGCCACCTACCGCATCCAATCGTGAATCAAAACCATTCTCGGATCCACCGGAACACGCAAAACACAAAATTTCAATAAAATCGATCCAACCGTTTAGGAGGAGTTCAGTGACATACACAATTACAGAAGAAATTTATATATAAAGATTGGCGAACATTATTTATTTTGTTGATTTATTTGACTCTGACATATTATATTTATTGAATCTGGAGCTATGCGGCTCTCCCAGCTTCGTGATTCGTTGGAAATCGTGATTTTTTTCCAACTTACTTCACACTTATCTATCGTTATATTTTTTCGCCAACTTAAAAACAATCTTCATAAATTATACTCTACTAGCTCTTCCCGGCGGCGTCTCTCACTTTAATGTTCATTTGGTCTATCGGAAACTATACAAGAACAGTACTTTTACTGGATAGGAAATATCATATATCCATTTGTATACTCCTGACAATGTGTATACAAAATTTTATGATGACAAGTAGTAGAGGCGTAAAAGCGTAACAAACAAACAAACTCACACTCGCATTTATTATATTAGTAAAGGCGTGTTATTTTAGTGTTTAAGTTATATTACTGCAAAGTTTTATTAAATGTTTCACGTTTATAATAGACTAGCGACCCCGGCGGACGATGTCGCCCTGGTAATAAAAAAAACGTTGACAAATTATATACCTAAACCTTCTTCATGAAACACCTTATCTACTGGTGAAAACCGAATGAAAATCCGATCAGTAGTTTTTGAAGTTATCACGAACAAACAGACAGACAGACGTGACAGTCGAGAGAGGACTGTCACTAATATGTAGTGATACTACTAAGATTTTCTTCAGTTTCATTGGCATTGAACTCAACAAGTAGTTACATAATATGTTATGAGTACGATACACAATAAAAAAATGTGTCTGTCATTACATGTCTAAATACTTCTCGTTACTAAATAGATATGAAAATATTATGATCATTTAACGATAAACCAATTTTTAAAATTTTTGCCTGTTTGTTTGTTCCGGCTAATCTCCAAAACGGTTGGACCGATTTCGACAGGACTCACTGGCAGATAGCTGACATTATAGAAAGTAACATGTATTTTAAGCAAAAATATTTCGTACAAATGCAATCCTAACTAATATTAGAAACGCAAAAGGAATGTTGTTTGTTTGTTACGCTTTCATGCTTTAATTACTCAACCGATCATCATAAAATTTGTATATAGATTTGTCAGGGGTACAAAATAAGGTATGGGGTAGTTTCCATACCGAAAATTACTTTTCCTCGTGGGATAACTCAAATCAACACTAACGTAGGCGAGTAGTGGTAGAGCCACGCTGAAGCTAGTACTGGTTTTAGTATGAATGGGTCGGCTCGTCCGGGGTAGTACCACCCTCTCACAGAAAACCGACGTGAAGTAACAGTGCTTGCATTGTTGCGTTTCGTTCGGTCAGTGCGAGCGCCGGAGGCCCACCTCCCCTCCCCTTCCCCACTTCTATCACCCAAACACAGGCTGGCAACGCACTTGCGACTCTTCTGGTGTTGCAAGTGCCCATGGACGGTGGTGATCACTTAACATCAAGTGACACACCAGTTCGTTTGCCTCCTATGATATAAAAAAAGAAAAAAGGCGAAGCTAGTCCTTTATAAAGGTGCAAAGGCAGACAAAGTCGCAGTCAGCTGCTAGTATATCTGTATAACAATAAAGCAAAACTCAAAAGATTGAATAAACACAACCAATACAATTTTGAACGTACCAAAAAAATCCATACCACCCAGTTTTTATTGACAAAATTTCTCATATATTTGACTAAACAATAAGACACGTCCGCCAGACCCTCGATCGTGATCCATAAAGCGCGAACTTAGCTAATGAAACGAAAAAAATGTAAGTACACCTGTACAAATTTAATCGATATTATAAATATTTCAAAAATATATACCTTGGATCTTTATGTCAAGGGCAATAAGGACCAAATCATTTGTAATATACTATTACTCCACAGTAAAATAAAGTTTGTCGTAAAAGTTACCTGCGTAGAGTCGCCGTATATTGTCTATATAGGATAACAGATGCAAAATTACAGGTACGACGATTAATAATAAAATCAAAATTCTTTACCGAATATTTATCTGATTTCATATCTTATTAGTTTTCCCGTTGTATAATTATTGTTCTTAATTGAAACAAACTAATAAAAAATTCAGCTTTTTTGTTTTTTTTTTTTATTTTTATTGTCACCAGGGTAGTCGCAAGTGCGTTGCCAGCCTGTGTTAGGGGGAGAGGAAGGGACAGGGAAAGGGGAGGGGGAGGTGAACCCACGGCGCTCTCACTGACCTAACGAAACGCAGCAATGTAAGCACTGTTACTTCACGTCGGTTTTCTGTGAGAGGGTGGTACTACTTCGCGCGATACTACCCCGGGCGAGCCGACCCATTCCTGCTGAAACCAGTAATAACTTCAGCGTGGGTCTACCACCTACCAAATTCAATTTCAATATTTAACAAAACTAACAACAAACATACCTATACCTGACAAATATAATAAAAGATATCAATGTTTAATTTAAAAGTGTAAATAAAAAAATAAAAAATTTAATTAATTAATCACAACACAAATCAATATTGATCTAAATTAATACAGTTACTGAAATAATTTAATAGCAAGTTTAAGTTACAATTGTAGTCTGAGAGAACACTCGTTACGCATCGCCCCTATTTTAAGTTCGTGGGCCTCTAACAAAAGGTATAATAATTATTATTTTTCATCTGCTACGTTTTTGTCACAGTTATCAATCAACGCAAGGGACTTCTGCCGTCCTTTTCTACGCAATCATCGGTAGATATTCCTCTCCTTTTCTATCACCATCCAATGTAATTATATGAACACCTGGGCGCAAAAGAATGTCGCACAAAGAGACGAATAATGACGATCCGAAACATAGATCGAGTATATTTTGTTACCAAGAAAGGCTTTTGCTTCATTAATTATGAAACACAATACTCTTTACAATTTTTCGTAAAATAATATTCAGTGAATGCTGTCATATGATTTGATAAATTGCCATTCGGGCCTTGTTTAATTTACAAAAAAAAACTTTAATAATATGTGTTGTTTCGATTTTTGGTTAGTAGGTAAACGGTTTGAATTTATGATCGGTCTATTCATTGATTTCTTGGAATGTGAAATACGATGAATTATTTTGAATAACAACACGATCGTGTATCATATTAACAAATATTGGTGCAACATTTTATAAAAGATAAGCGCATCAACCGAACTCACGGGCATTAGGTAAAGATAAGCAAATTTACTAATATGTTAGTCAAGATAGCTTAATAATATCGTAACATTGAAAATGTATAAAGATTGTTAAATTTGAAATTGATAAACCACTTTACAGAAATATAAAAATTTGATTTATTGTGAGAACAATACCTCAAAATTTACAGCAGATGTTATAGCGTCCCATTGCTCCTCCTGGCACGTCGTTAATGAAGAAATATTGCAGGCTTTTGATAAGTCGCCCGATAACTGCGCACCGCTTGGGGCATAAAACCATGCTTCAGTATTAATTATAAGCTCGCCTGTAAGTCTTCGTTCTAGCTCACACAATCTGATGGTACATTCAGATCCAATAAATACATCAGTTGTTTCCAAAATTAAATCTATATATTAACGAAACAGAGAAAGCGGTCAAAATTCTAAGGCGTCGAAAAAAATAAATTACAAACACCGCGTCAAATAGCGTTACGTTCTAACCTTTAAAGAAGAGCCAAAGAGAAGCAAATCTGTTAGTACGATTATGTGTTTTATACCCTTATAATAAAACTTGTTTTTAAATAAGCAGCCTACGTGATGAAATTTCGGCGTATTAAATTGAAACTATATCGACGGTCAGCAAATCCTGGATATGTTTGTTTAGGGCGAGCCCACCCTAAAATATTTATTTTATCTCGGTTTGGCGAAGTCTCGTCAATAGTTTGTTTCCATTTTTACCCTATTTCAAGAGATAGGATCGATATACATTTATAATTTATATGTCATATTACCTTGCTGTTTACACGTCCATTGGTTGAGATACGAAAAGCTAACATCTTCTGAACAAATGTTATCTTATTTAAACACCTTCGCAGAATTTGGTCATCGCTAAGCCTATTGATTTTTAAAACCTCCATAAAGTAATACTAACATCCTGTTTGCTTTGTTTTACTTAGAGAAAAAATTTGTCATTTTTCTAAATTGTTACATACTGTAGTACATTTGTTTTGATAACAGGAGTAGAACTTAGTACCAATTATCTGTTTCGTTTTAATAAACATAACCTAATTGTGCTCCATTGATACCACATTGGATATATCATTCAGACCTCGTCAGCAAATTTCTAACTTTCAAAATGGAAAGTAAAATCTAAATTACAACTATGCGTGTAATTGCTTCTGTTATGTTCCGAGGTGTGCCGCGCACCCTTGAGCTAGTTGTCAAAGTAAAATCGGCTGAGTGCCGAAAGCGCTCGCCTTAGTAGTCCGGTGAAGCTGTTAAGACCTTGCTTGGTCAATAGCGTAGTCAGTTCGAAAAAAAAAAGCTTCTGTGATAATATATAGAGGAAGAATATTATGCTTTAAAAATGTGTGTTAAATATATTATAATATCTAGTATAATATTACTTATTTTTTCCAAATTTTATAAAAGTAAATTAATTTAAATATCACATAATGGTTCTAAATATTTCGTCTAGGGTTCGTAAATAAACTTAAGATATATTTTTAATGAATGCGTTATTATTAAACTTCATATTTACACAATATCATCATACCCACTGCTTCTAAGATCATGAAACAACTAAGAGAGCAAACGTTTATATATAAAAAAACTAGCTGTACCCGCGACTTCGTCTACGTGGAAGTTTATGTTAAAACAGTGATCAATAAAGGCATCTCAAATTATTAAGTCCATTTACTTGTCTACTTTTCTCTCGTACTTACGCCGCGTCGTCATTAAAACAACAATAACTTTTGATAGAGTGGACCGATTTTAATGAAACTAAGACTAAGTTACTGCCGAGGATATGCTTTACGATATTCTTCTTTGAGGTTTTATTGTGAACCCCGTACTTTAGCAGTGATGCGTGTTCATACAAACAGAAACTTCTAAAAATAATTGGGATGTATTCTATTACTTATTCCTAGATACGTGCAACAATTTTTTTCACGAAAATTGAAAAATGTATAGATAGAAGATAGATATCGCTTATATAAGATTTAACAACAACAATATAGTCTTACACGTTGATTTACTGGAAATTGGGTTATATTGCAATCTGTACAACATAGTCTTGTTCTTTCAATTTGAGAACTTTAAGATCAAAAATGTAGGAAATGTTGTTGCACGAACCGCATAACATAATTTGGCAAGTTCTCTGCTACCTGAACTCATACGCATTGTCTCCGTGCAATTGTGGCTGTATTCCCTATCTCGAGGGATGTAATCCCTTAACAAACGGCACCTTTTATTTTAAAACCGTGACGTAAAGCTCTTTTGTTTTTTCAATCATTATTCAAAGTTTTTTTCAGTAAAATCAGGAGAAATATTTTCGGTAGCATCTTATTGTCCACTTTTGCAATTCGTAAAGAGATACTAAAGGTGTCACAGACGTAGAACAATTGATGATATTCTTAAGAAACACTGTTATTTTATTAAAGTAAACTTAACTACATAACCTGTATATATAAAAGTGATTAGTTAATTTATTCACATTTATGATTAACTAGTGGCTCCAGCAGATGATATTAAAAAAAACTTGACAAATTATATACCTAAACTTTCCTGATGAATCACTTTATCTACTGGAGAAAACCACATTAAAATTCGTTGAGTAGTTTTTGAGTTTATCGCGAACAGACAGACAGATGTGGCAGAGGATTTTGTTTTATACTATGTACCTAATGATGAGCGAAAATAAAGAAGTTTAGTACTATTTTACCCTCCGCTTGTCAACCGATTTTCGTGACAATTTTTCTATTTAGTAGCTATTGACAAATTTTAGTGGTATCAGTAAGCAAACGTAGAAATAGTTTTTTTCCTTACCACCAATAAGTTCACACCTTTCTTTATTCTTTAATCTATTCGTCATACTTCACGATCCTTGCGTATTTTAATCTACAATATTTACCAAAGAGAAATAAAATTTCAATAATATGAAACTTTAAAAAGATATGAATTATGGTCGAACTCAACCACTGGGCGATCACTACTATCGATCAATATTTCTCGTGTTAATCCTATAATTTCGAATATTAAAAAAATTAACCCACAAGATAGATGCTAACTAATATTATAAATGTAAATTTGACTGTGTTTATCTGTTTGTATTATTATTTATATTTTCACGCCTTAAGTGCTCAACCGATCATCGTGAAAGCCGTGGATAAAAGCTAGCGCGATATAATTCTGCTTACGTACCTGTTGTATTTTCACCATTTAAGGTACATTATCCATTGACATTCACGCCTACGCCTAAACATTATCGAGTCCATCTATTCTACATCGAAGCTTACCATTTTCGTAATATAATTTAGCGCTTAATAGTTTTTGCACATATTTTTTTACCAACGACCCGTCATTGTTAATTTATCCCACTCATCAAGAGCTTTTGTCACAGGCATCGAATTTACACGTCGATGCGCATAAACGGCGAGCAGCTGCCGATTTTAACAAATAACATTTATTGATAACCCCCTGTTGGATATAGATGCTTGTTTTTCGCATCGTCTTTTATAATGATTTTTTTTTCTCTTTTTAAGATACGTATAAGCTCTGTTCTATAACTTGTCTTATTGAATATCTTCCAGTATAATATTGACGGAGAGGAGATTTTTTTTAATTAGTTCAACAAAATGACTGCACTGTACCTGATGGAAAATACAGTACAGTCTATAAATAACGGTGACTGTCAGTGTTAAATAGCAATGGCAGTAACCGCTATCATGCCGACCTGCAAAAGTGCTTCTTCACGCCTCGTTTGAAGGACCCCATGCCGTAAGAGAAAGGGAACACACTGGCTGGAGAATTCCGTTTGCTCGTTTCTCGGTTTGAGAACAAATCTTAGAACTTCTAATGGCGAAGTTAATATTTATATTTGGACATATAAATACATATTATGATGTAATAACCTATCAGGTACAATTACGCACTTAAATATATCTTTAGAACTATCAGCTCAGACGTGAATAAAATGACTTATTGATTAGGGTCGGTACAAACATATTCACAAATTTTACGATTTTATTAAAACAGAATATGATATGTTTGTGTAATAGGATGAAAATAGATAAACTTTTTTAGAATTCGCTTAAATTGTATAAATTCTTACTTAATTTAGCTTGCTTCGTCCGCGTGGAATTTCGGAAAAAAATCTTGTTCAGTGTAAACTGTGAAAAGGTGCGCGTGGGGCGCACGTGGCATTGGACACTGCTTCTTTGGTTTATTATATTTGCTCAGAACCCAATAAAAAAAATCTTCAATTACTCCTTATATCATCAGCTATTCGCCAGGGAAAGGTCAGCCAAATCGATCTAACCATTTGGGAGATTAGCCGAAAAACAGATAAACAGACATACCGACAGACGAATATTTTTAATACTGGTTTTTTTTGTTATAAGTGCCGTAGTACATTGCTAAATATTCATTTATGAAAAGCCATTATTCAATTTTATTTATTTGTATGGACATGAAAACATGCTATTTTCGAAATAAGTTTTACTTTTTATGCAAATATATATTGTCTTAAAATATGACAGAAGTTCATATATAGTATGGAATTAATATTATATAATAGTATATATTTATAGTTTACTAGTAACCTTCCCTGTACTTTCTTTTCTTTATCAAAACACGACAAAGTTACTACACTGTACCTGACGGTAAGGTTACGGTAAACAATGGCGATTAACAAGGCAACAAGGTGTTTACAATCCTACAATAAACGCCATTGTCATTTTGACCTACAAGTCTCATGCAAGATATATTACACTGGCTCATCAGAAATGTGACAAACCAAACAATACCAGTATAGCGGGATTGTCACCATATGTATGATAGTTGCGGTCTAATCGGCTTGAGAATAGTTGAGTATACGTGTCCAAACGTGCTACTGTTACGATTGTTAGTATTCGAAACAAGGTTCAATACACACTTTTCCACTTTTCATAGATATATAAGGAGTTTTTTTTAAGTACGTAAAAACTTCTACATCGTTTAATGTAATTAATGGAGAAATCTTGCCCAATATTGATTTACTTTTAAGCAAAAAAATGTTAGTATCATCCATTGATATAAACCATTGTCCATGACCACCCCACATCACCCCACCTGTTGTAGTGAATGGCCTGCGCGTTACAATGAAAAATGTTTTTTTTTCTATATTTCTTTTGTCGGTGGCAATACTATATTTCACGTGGAACAATTATCATTGTCTTTGGCACCTCTGGAGGAGTGCGGTTGTTTATAGTTCACAGATTCCTTTGTGTTCTTTGAGATTTTTATAGCTGCTCCCTTTGTTTCTGGGGATTTCGTATTGTTCCTTTTAAATTTGACTGATTTAATTTTACATAATATACTGCATTACATAGACTCGCAATAGGTTTAACAGCAGAATTTCAATATGAACCCTTTACAATCCCGATGAACGTTAACTAAATTGATTTATAACAATTATTGGAAACATTAAAATCGTTATTAGCTCGAAAAAAAGACCGGGATTTAGAATCGATTTAATTTAAACTGCAATTTACGAGCGGCAATAAATAATGCTGTCGCATCGACTCCGCGCCATTGTCGCCATTTTTTTAAACCATTAAAAAACCTATCAATGACTTCCATTCCAATAACAAAATCGGTTGCTTTAATAGTTGTCACCGATAGTACATTCAACTCTTTCTAACTTACAAACAATAATATATGCGAAACAGAAACGAATTCAAATATATTTGTTAACTAAAAAATATTAAAATGTGTAACAAATTTGCAATAAATAAACGAATAAATTGCCGTTCAATAAACGAATATTATGAATGTGTGTGTATGTGTACGGTTGATTTATATTATGAATATTCATAGCCGATTTTAATGTGACATATGGCGTTTCTCATAATACATGTATTGAAATAAGTACATACGTTACATTAATTTCATAAATTGAATTCATATTAAACTCGGTAGCTTGAACGTTAATATTCGTTCCTCGTTATCGGGATTTATTTTGCTAATAAATTTATTGAATTTACGCCATTGTACAATTATACAGTTTTTAATATTAAAAATAGCAGCATGAAAATTATGATTTACCGTAAGCCACTTTCTAATATCAAGTTATTTTTCTACCTACGCTATAACTAATGCCAGACTCGTTTGTACTTTTTGCAAGTGGCTCACTCGAACAGGCGGATAATATGCTCATTACGACTCTCCGTCTCAGTGAAGTCATCTTCAGACACGTTACAATACATTGTAATAATTTTGGATCACCATTTAAGGGATCTAGTAGGAGTTGCGATAGACAACGATTAACACATTCGTTTTCTATACTAACAATTTTAGTACGTCGACTTTTTTTTCGAACTGACTACGCTATTGACCAAGCAAGGTCTTAACAGCTTCACCGGACTACTATCGACGTTTCTGTTAAGAGTGACGTGAGTTTATAATTGAGATAAATTGAAATGTGTTATCGTATATGAATACTGTAGGAATTAAGAGATCCCTGCTGTCTCCTTATTTAAGTTGTTGTAATTGTAGCATACAACGAAAGGTTACTTATAAGGAATAATGCGGTAGTCCGGTGAAGCTGTTAAGACCTTGCTTGGACAATAGCGTAGTCAGTTCGAAAAAAAAAAAAGGAATAATTTTAGTTTACTGGTTTGCTAAATTTTAAGTCTTCAGGATACATATGTTGTATATTTATTTTATTGTATTTCGTTATTTTTTTTAAGATGTTAGTTTACTCATAACAAATATAATTTACAAATTTTTACTTTCGTTTAATGAAATACGCAAAATAAACTTCTGTTCTTTTTTCTGACAACCAGTGCTCATTAGTAAAGATTGTTATTGTCATTACCGAAGTGGTTAATTATTTCGTATTATAGAGTTAATACCTTTTGATGATAGTCCGGTGAAGCTGTTAAGACCTTGTTAGAGCAAAAGCGTAGTCATTTCGAAAGAAAAAAAAACCTTTGGTGACCTTCACGATTCTAATAAAATTGTGGGCACTATTAGAACTACTATTTTATATATATATATATATATATATATTATAATTATACATTATAATTACTAGACTTTCCAGATAGTTGTTGTAACACCATAAAATTTATATTGTTATTGTAGCTAATTTACTTCATATAAGCAAACTATATCATATAGTGACACCAATATTCCATATAACAGGATCGAATAAGTAAAACTATTATAAAAATAATAATATCCGCTACATAATGTGCTAAAATACCGCCAAAATCTCTTCTATACTATTTATAAGCGATATTTTATTAATAGTGCACATATGATAACATAGATGGCGATGCTTGTACAAATAAAAATAATAAAAATAACAAATAAAAGAGTTTATTAATGCATTATGTTAGTAATAAACGTTTACTTTGAATACATTTTAAACAAAGTTAAAATCATAAACAATAGCTTAGATAGCTACGAAACTTAACCTAAGAAAAACGTATCGTAAGAAATATAAGAACGTACGGATGTACTAAAAGTATATGTGGATACGCAAATATAGAGCTAGGTTCTTTTAATGGAATCAGTCATTTTAACATTTTTGAAATAGTGGTAATCTTATAAACATTGGTTGGTCGAAAAATTGTCAAATAAAATGTTATTTTCCCTCCTTTTGATCCATATTAATATAATTTCAACTTGTTTATATAAATAGTGATTAATTCTCAAAATTGTAGTAGACATTTACAATGTTTGAAGTGATTGAAACCATGATAAATAAAATCAAAGTTAAATTAAAAACGAGATCGCAATTTAAATATGAATAATAAGTGAGTATATCTAAGTGTCAGTACACTTATAGAAGCAATGGGAATATAGGCCTGAAATGATAATTGATAAGAATTGTATAACATAACGTTTTTTAAATACATATATAATGGCTATTGAAATGGATTACTCATAGATGCACGCGTTTTGAAGTTATGCGCTTACATATATTTGGCAATTGATTTATATTTCTATATAATCAAACTACAGTTACTGTGACACTCAATCCCGACAAAACTATTAAACGAAGACTATGACCATTCGGTACATAATTTTTCATATATAGTTCCCGGTTACTTATATTTTTAATTCGATTGACCTTTGTCATTTTTTAATGCTCAAGAAAGTGGGCAGAAATCATTCAGATATTGATATTATGATATTGCACTATAGTCGATTTTGTTATTTGTAGCTTCTAGAGTGTTGTTGAAGTGAAATCTTCTATTGCCACGTTGAGCGCTATTATTTTTTATTGTAGCACGGCAAAATGACTGCACTATGCCTGATGGTAAGCACAGTACAATCCAAAAACAATGGCGACCACCGAGAGAGAAACTATCTATCACCGGTCGCCACTGTCATGCCGGCTTGCGAAAAGCTAGATATGCACAGGCTGATCCCGAAACACAATCCGCAAAAGCGAATCACTATGACGGGCTTTTTCGCTATATACATGGTGGTTGCGACCCAGTCAGGCTGCAAAACCCTACCACCCCGCTTATTTTTAGCAGGAGATAAATTTATAATTACGCGTCATTAAATGCTACGTAATCATGCCCGTATTACGCTTGCACGGCTTGCGTCAAACGTCGCGTAGTTTAGGGTCCTATGTACATGTAATACTGATACTTTCCAGCTCACCATACGTTTGATTGATCAATAGCCTTTATAGAAATGTATATAATTATTGCTCAGTGTTCCAATAGATATGAAAACCACACTAATTTAATAGTATCAATAAAAAAAATTGGAAATTTAAATTTTGTCGTTCACATTATATTTAATATGAAAATTTAAAAGAGATCACTTTTATTTCATTGTTTTGAATTTCACTACTGTCAGCATCGACTGCCTCGATTTTTTTTTGTATAGCAATTGATTTTTTATATCGTGGAGTAGGTACTACTGTTGTGGGCAAGACGTAGATGCGCCCTGCACCGTCTCATGACTAAAAACGATTCGTCGCCGAACAAACAAGCTTTTTAAATGCTATCTAACTTGTCTTTTTTATATGACTATTTGAATATTTCCATCGTATTCTGTTGGGTTCGTGACACGAATCGGCACCGCCATCACGTGAGAGATATTTATAAAAGAAAACTCGCGTATCGACGATTTAGCGTTATTTCCAATTTAATGATTGCTAATATCAAATCGAACCGCGGGGCACGTCATTCGAGCATAGTTTATTATCAGATTATTCATTATCCTATGATTTTTTTTTTAATATCTGTAAATATAATACTAGTCGGATATTTCTAATTATGTAATAACTTAGCACTCAAAACAATCTGTGTCAGGCAACCTTTAGAAGGATTTACCGTACAACAAAAATTGGCATAATATTTTTCGCACTGCTCTTCATCGGCAGGGAATTCATCCCCACACATTGGAACCGAAATGGTCTCGGACGGTACGGTTCCAAATGGGTTTCCTTCCACGAACGATCCGGTTGTGGAATGAGCTTCATATATATATATATATATATATATATATATATATATATATATATATATATATATATATATATATATATATATATATATATATATATATATATATATATATATATATATATATATATATATATATATATATATATATATATATATATATATATATATATATATATATATATATATATATATATATATATATATATATATATATATATATATATATATATATATATGTGTGAAATAACAACAACATAATATTATAAGATATACTATGCAGGTTACTTTGTAAACATAAAATGTTACATAATATATTCGTAGTGCGACAAATGATACTCCTTGACATACATAGTATAGTCTAGCTTAGTTTGTGTAAGAGGTCGTTCTATATTTTGTGAAAATTATTATTCAGGACAAAAAACTCCTGACATTCCTAGTTATAAAGTTTTGTACTAATATGAAAATAAAACAAATACGATTTAATAATCATTAATTAGGATTTTTAATAATAGTCCCTATCATAATCTTGTTAGCAAATATCGTACTTATTACACTGATATAACATTCGAAAAATTCAATTATTTTTACTAACAAGTATTGTGGTTTTACTCTCAGGTTGTATGTTCTCAATGTGACGAATCTTATGGAGTCATATAGAATAGAACGTTATATATAAGATTTGAATTTGAAACGCAAAGCTTTCACGTGCACCATAAAAGAAATCTGATAAAAAAAACTTTATAAAACCTCAGCTATCGTGCTAATTTCCCATTGAACGCTATGCAAACACTTAAAAAAAGAACAATAAAACACCCCACAACCATAAACAACAGAGCTGCTGATATGTTTAACCACAAACTAGATATAAAGCCGTATCATTTACTTAGAAAAAAAAACTATTAAAAAACTTTATCAACAAAAGCGAAAAAAATCCCCGCGCCATAACATGCAAATGTCGTCGCGCAGCTCGCCTCATTATGCTGCCATAAAATCATAACAACAGTCATTACGAGCACAATTAAAAAAAAACTTCGTCAACACTCGGCAAGTGTGACGAAAAACCGCTTACAGTGCGCCCACATAGTTTGTTTTAAATGGATAAAAAAAACTCCAACCGAGGGCGCCACTTTCTTATGCAAAAAACTCCTTACATATTCACCCCTCGCGAATTTTAGTACTTTAATGAATGCTCCACTTTTTTTTTCAGTATTCGACGCAGTTGTTTTGACGGTTCGCAATCTAGCCACTAATTGCTTTTTCCTCCTCGGGGTGCGTATTTTATATCGTGAAATTACGATTTATTAATTGAATAATATTAATGAATCTCCGTCGTGACAACCAAGCTGGAATATCGTGTTTTTATGCTTGTTATGCGTTATGCGTGTTAATTTAGCTTCCCAATGTACAACGAGATTTTATTTGTCAACAGTTGCTTATTTGTATCGATAAATTGGTTTCAAATTAATTGGCTATACTAACACATCGAATATGCATATAATAAGCCTACAAATAATATCATATTATGCTTAGAAATAATTAATTACAAGTTCGCAGTCTAACAAAATTTAATCAAATTTAAATTTGCCAAAGATACCACAGATATATTATAAGCTACAAAAGAGACAGATTAAATAGTTATTGTACCGCAAAAACGGAACAAAATATCTCATTATAATGCAGTACTTCATCTCAATTATTTTAATCCGAAAATTCGCGACAGCTGCCGCCTCGACTCCTAGTATATATGTCTCTAAGCCAAATAAACTTTAATTCATTCTGAACGTATAAAATTCACCGTATTGTTCTCAAACAGTTATTATTACTACATTTTATTTAACCATTTTATTTTATTATGA
Organism: Antheraea pernyi; assembly: GCA_015888305.1. Classification (NCBI taxonomy): domain Eukaryota; kingdom Metazoa; phylum Arthropoda; class Insecta; order Lepidoptera; family Saturniidae; genus Antheraea; species Antheraea pernyi. Next base: position 763,487 of record MU158789.1, on the reverse strand, counting down.
TAACGATTTTTTTCGCCATGGATCGGTGCGTTAGTATAATTTCTTTTGTTCCGCACACGCGTATTGTTTCTTTTTTTGTTGTTGTTTTTTTTATTGCGTCGCGGTGCTGCCATCGCGTTCGTGATTTATTCCCCCTTTCGGGGTAAAACAACACCCGTGCGAGTTACGATTAGTTGGGAAACTTAATATCTAATTACTATGTGCGAGCACGTAGAGACATAACTCGCGAGCTTCCTCCGGCCGATGTGGTTTATGGAATTGGATTCTCATAATTTGGGAGTCTCTCGGTGCTCATAGTTTTTATCCGATCATGTCTCACCGAATGATTTCTCTCGCGTAATCCGATATATTTACAGTTCTAAGCGGAGAAAGTTCAAAATTCCGTACAAAAACTCTGCACATCTAGTCTGGGTAACTGGATGGGGTTTTTTTTAAACGCAAGTCTTTCTCCCCCCGGTCGGTGGCTAATGTTGGTAATTCTAAATTCAATCATCTCAAACAAAGGCCTTCTCTCGCGTAGCTAAATGGCGTTTTTTTAATCGGATATTATAATTAATGTTCCTTTTGTCGCGTGCTGACGTGCCCTCGCGCGAACAATAGGATTTCTAATAGAAAGAGATATAAATATTTTTTCTTAGAAACGGAAGGCTACCTGACGATAAAACACAGACGCGGTCCGATCCGAATTAAATTAGAATAATAAATAATCAGTCTCTCTTTGTTTGGACGGCCAATGAAATAGACAGTGTAGATGAAAGTGTTATTATTTTTAACAATATAACTTTATTAGAGTTACATATTAAGGATATTAAGATGACAGTTGATTTTTGTTTGGATTTCTTTTGCTTTTGAATGTGTGTAAAATTAGCAGAAAACTTAATAAAAGACAAATATATACTCCTATGACCCTTAAAAGTATCATCCTTGCGAACATTCTCGGGAAACTTGGGACGTAAATTTTTTATCGAGCTTAGTTTAACCCTCTGGGCTTGGTCCGAACCCTTCCCTACAGAAAAAATATACTAATAGTTAAAATGTGTATCACGCGTGAATAGCCTGTATTTTTTTTACTCGTGGGTATAAGGAGTGAGTAATAAAAAACGACATTATATCACTGTGTCCTCCCTTCATTATGTGACACGAGGGTCGTTTGAAGCGCGTTCGTTACATCGCAAATTTCGCAAGTAAGCTTCGAAATATGTATGTTGTAAGTATAATTTCCAAAATACTTCGTTAAAATTTTGTAATTTTTTATTATAAAGAAATTCCTGTACCAACATAAATGCTGTATACCTGTCTATATTTGCGCTTGTAAAATATGTTAAGTACATGTAGGGTACTAAGGTATATGTTATCTGAGAAAAACATTTTTACAATGTATATTTGTAGATCCAGTGCGATTTTGCTCATGTTTATTCACCTAAACATCTTGACCGATTTTGATATTTTTTTGAGTGATGATAACGTCGAAATTTTTTTAAATTATCTCACTATTATTTTTTTGTTTTCTCACATAAAAATATCCCAATAGTATTTATTCATAACTTATTAAAGTACTACGGAAGCCTTGGTACTCTAAATAATTTAATTGAACATTAAAGTAAGATAACTGTTATTTTATTTTATTTTCATTTTTCAGGGCATTATTTCACTTGAATCCATAAAGATCAAAAATGTTAATAGTAGTTCAAAATAAGAGCCACTTGCTCTCCTCTTACGTGATGTCTTACAACATATTTTATTTAACACAAGTGAGTTCTTTCTACCTTTAAGAAACAACATACTAACTACCTTTACATAATTTTCTTAAAATATTTTCATATAATCCGCTTTCTCTATCAATATTAGTAATATAAAAAAGTTAACACAGAACATCAAACTAACAAATAATAATAATTAGATACATTTAAAATACTGTATTTCCAAAATGGGTTATACAAACAATTTGAATAACTTCCAATACGAATTGAAATGTCTAACTTAACAGTCTAATTGGTAATTAGATTCGATGTTTTCTATTAAAAATAATTTTGTTGAGTCAAAGTAAAAACTATTAATTTTGTGCTTTACGTTAATTTGTATTAAGCAAGTTTTGTAATTAACAGAACCCGGGAATCAGTTTCATACGAAACGCCCTACCGTATCGAATTCAAAAAACGAAATACGGGGATAAAACATCGGTTGCGTCGTACATTTTTTTTACTCTCGGCTACAATTAACCGTACGCATGGACAGACTTATAAATTACGCTTTGTGTCCCATGTACTGATTCATATCCTCTTTTTTAGAAGCCATAAAAATAACGACTGTCTCCCAATTGTTACGATCATAAATCGAAACGAACGTTTCCTAGTGTTTGATTAATAATTTTTTCGATATATTTATTTTATATCACCAATTCATGTCCAAAACAAAACAAAATTTAGTTTTCCTTCAACCATTTTCTCAACTATAATTGATTAATTTGAGATTATGACATGCAGTATTGTGTAATACGCGTTTGTTATATAGATATATATATAATTATATTATATATACTAATATTAGAAAGAGGTAAAGTTTGTTACGTTGTAGGGGGTAATCTCAGGGACTACAAAAACGATTTTGAAAATTCTTTTACCAATAGAAAACCACGTTATTTGTGTGTGTCATAGGTTATATATAATCACCAATAAGAGCGGAGCAATAATGAAGAATGTTTGAAAATCGGGGTTTTTTCTTTTTGAGAGCTTCCGCTGCGTCTTAGCACAAAATAACTATTCCACGTACACGAAGAAGGGCAGAAGCTATTAACTAATTATATTATCTATACTAATATTATAAATAGGCAAAATTTGTGAAGTTGTAGGGGGTAATATCTGGGGAGTCGGAAAAAAAATGGTCAAACGAAAACGTTTCTTACGAACGCTGTCTTAACGATGAGAGATATATGATTGAGTTCTAGAGAAAAGTTGTAGCTTGATAATGCTTTACATAAAGATAGAGTAACCGTCCTATCTATTGTTGAAGCAATTTGTTATCGTTGAAGTGGTTAGCATGTTTCACCACCCCATCGAGCAACGTAGGTTCAAATACTTACAAATAAGCCAGAGTTTTCGATGTAGGATATCGTCGTGGTGTAATAATAGCGGTAAGTATGGTGGTAGGGTTTATTCAAAGTCCAACTGGTAAGGTACAATCCTCACGTTAAAAATCATTCGCCAAGCATCTATTAGTGTGCATCTGCCAATGAGTTCTCTCTAGGTTTGGCGTATTTACTATAGCGGTCCGAATAAAATAACATTTTTTATTTGTTACCATGAAAATAGGTACCTACTGCGCAATTAAAATAAATATAAAATTTTGCCATAGTAAAGCGCTTGATATCTATTAATATTAACAGGTGCCTATTTTCATTTATATGACATAGTATTTTTTTATTACATTTTTATTATTCAATAACGAATAAGCGTATAGCAAATAGATACATATACAAAACAATACAGATACATATTTTTGATGCATTTTTCCTTTGTTATTTAAACGAGAAATCTAAAACCTCAAATAGGCTACTGTTCTAACTTTGACAGACATTTTTTTTCTATAGTATATTATCATGGTGACATATGAAAAAAAAAAATTCGTTTTATTTGCTTTATTGGTATAGTATGAACAATATTAGTATCGTTACTGTATATATTAATTCTAATTTGAGTAGCTACTCAATTTTTATATTAAATTATATTTAAACAAATAGAGGTATAGACCGAAACGAAGCCGAGCTGTTCACCGAATAGCTATTCCGGGCCATAAAGATAATCAAATATATTCGTTCCATCTCATTTGGCGTAGTCTTAAACGATTTCTCTCGTCCGTCCTTTATTACCGAAAACATAACTCCTCATTTTGTTTTTTATCCCCAACTCACGCCACCCCGATGGAGGATAAACCTATAGTGGGGTAACCACATGTATATAGTTTTTCCCGTACATTATTTTTTAACTACGTCGATGTTAAATTTTATCGAACAATGAGAAATACTATACTGTAGTATACAAATCTACAAACGTTTTTGAAATTGTATTATATATGAGAATAGCTTTGTTTTAAAGTTTTGAAAATATAATTCATACAAAATACTGAAAATAATAAAGATGTAATTTAAAAATATTTATTTTAAAGCAACCCTTATCGACTTCCCTAAAACTGTTCTACGTAACCCACGTCGAAGATCGTTCTTACTAATACTTAAATTTAAATAGCTAATATGATAAATATAAAATATAGATTCAAATATATAGGTTCAAAAACAAATACGACCGTTGAAAACAGACTGTTCATCTTTCTTCAGGTTTACATGAGCTTACAAATACCATGATTACAATCTGAAGATCACAATCTATTTATTGGTTAATTAATGGCGATGTGTGACGAAGCAAAAAAGTAAATATCAGATTTTTCACCATCGAATGTTTTATATTATAATTTAATAATATAAGACTTTAGTACATACGGTGTATTTAACAGTGGGAGCCCACATATTGCAAAGGGTCGGGATTTTTTCCTCATCTAATGCGGTTAATTTCCTTTTTCCTCTTTATTTATAGTAATCCCTTTATAAGGTGATTACGGAAATGTGTTTTGTGGACGTAAAAGAGCGCAGCATGGGGGCCCACACGCGCCGTTCTTTACGGGGCTTAAGGTGTGGTGTGCATTAATACAAAACACTATATATAAACAAACGAAAATAAACATACTTCTTGCATTGACCTTGCAAATGAAAAACAAACCAATTGTCATTTTCGTAACAATCTCGATTCTTTTTAGCCCAAGTAGAATAATTATAAACAAATAATCTATGTACACTATAATAATTAAAGTAAATTCGATTTTAATAACTATAGTTTATGTAAGTAGGAAGTCGTTTATGCATTAGAGGAATAAAAAAGGTGACAAAAAATACATAATATATCCAAAGTTACAGACATCTAATTCGTAAACATATGTAAATGTTAAACAAATTATACTAAAGAAGTCCGAAGTGAATAGAAATGCAGAACGATCGTGGAACGTGTGACGCACCGAACTATATAACATGTCCTTGATACCGGGCTATTCATATTAATGATAGCCAACACAGGAACAATAACATATAAAAAACGCTGTAAACTGAATTATGTGTTTAGCAGTTCAGTACATTACTATAAAGTGTGTTTTAATCGGCCGTTTTACATTTGACGTCACTTTGCAATCGTCAATATTACAAATTAGTGATATCTTTGTCGATGTAATATTTACGACTCTTTTTTTTTTTAAATCTTTAACGCTGTTGGTCTGACGCGCCTTTACAGTTCACCGGACTTTTTTGAGCGAACGCTGAATATAGCCTTATGGCAACAATCTCAACAGTACCAAAGTGGCCGAACCTCAGCTTGGGCTAATTTATTGCCTTGGTTAACATTGTAATTGTTGAATCAGACTAAGCTAGTTATTTTTTTTCTTTTATCGAACTGTCTACGCTATTGACCATGCAAGGCCTTAACAGCTTCACCGGACTACTAAGGCGAGCGCTTAAGACACTCAGCCGATTTTATTTTGACAACTAGCTCAAGGGTGCGCGGCACACCTCGGCTTTGGCTGTTGCCTGATACATGCAATTCGCGACCTATCTGAGTTTTTTTTACGTTTGGAAATGGATTATGGATACACCACTCCCTCGGGCAAGAGAGTGGGTTATGTCCGACTGGCACGGACTAAAACCCCACGGAACTAAGCTAGCTAAACTATTCATATATGTATGGATTAGTGAGACACACCCGTGTACCTGCATGTGTGCCTCATGAGTTCAAACATTTTTGTATAGGAATTAAAATGAGTATTTTACGCATATACATGAATTATTTATGTATTTATTAAATAATTACATTTTTGTTGTGAAGCTTCTTATAGAAGGGCTTTGAATTTCTGATCGGCAACCTTTTTGTGTGATGAAAGGTGGTGAGGGTAAACACTGTGTCGGGTAGAGTATTCAAATTACCGACTCTCGTCCAATAACCGAAGTTAAGCATCATCGGGCGCGGTATTTGGATGGGTGACCGCCTGTATTTTTTAAATTAAAATGTTTCCCGATAATACAAACGTTTCTTTTCCGTCGCGTGTCTTTACGACACACCACGTTTTCTTACTACCAATTAATACTAAATTTTTATTCACGTACCACGTGAACATTATTAAGCATTCATACGTAATATATTTTTTTTACGCCTTCACTAAAAGCTCACGCACGTTTATGTTTATGGACGACACCTGCGGAACTCTACCGTCGCGTCTCGCATACACTCGACATCGACACAAGCGACGGGGTCCCGTTGCACGACATTGAGCTACCTATCCTTGACCCAATGCTTGCAAATATTCATTGTATTTTGAGTGTTTACCGCGGCCCCGCGCTGCTCCGTAACTCTGTGTCTATTAATCAAATTCGAATTCAAACAATACAACATATTCAAGTCAGTAGGTGTTTTATATAAGCTATCAATGTGATATTCAACGAAATAAATGTATGATTATTATTGTCAATTCATAAAAGTAAATTAATTTAAGTATAAAAACGCACTACAGCATTCTTTTTCTTTGATTAAAGATTTTACATCTTTTTAATTTAATGCGACAAGTCTTAATAGTTGATTATTTCTTTTAATCTATAGCAAAATTAAAGACTTGAGGTTCATACTTTCAAACTACTGACGCCATCTACAATATTAAATATGTAACTTACGACTAATTAAGCATAAGTATCCTACCGAGTTTTTGGCGGGATTTTGGTCTGTCATGTAGTGGATTTTATTTTTTATTCAGAATTCAGGATTCAGTAATCTTGTGTTACTTGACTCTATATTGTGTAAAATTGGTGGTGTTTTATGTAATATATTTTGTTTATTGTGCAAGTGAATTGAATGGAAAATAATACCACGGACCATGAACTCTGAGATCCACAAAAACTCCATGGAAAGTTCTAACAAAATGGCCACCATCTTGTTAGTTCATTGAAATTTTATCAAGAAACTTGTAATATCGATACTCACTTGACAAGGGCAGTAATAGTCTACTAGAAGACTGGTTACCAAAAATGGAATGGAAGAAGAACTTGTAATACTATTAACTACTCGACAATGGCAGTAATAATCTAAAAGATTGGTTGCCAAAAAAAAGTATCCTACTCTACAGTAAAAACTAGCGCGTATTCTCAATATTTTAAAGTTTAAAGAAATTATTTGCCTTTCTTCAATTTTCCATTCTCTTCGCCACCGCTAGTTTCATTGAAATATGAGAGGTGAATAATAATTCGATATCTTCCTCATTACGAGAGTGCTTCACCCTCTTCTCTTTGCATATAATTGCATATTTTTTTCAAAGAAAAATGCTCACCACCATTCCTGATTTACGCATACACAAGCTGTGCAATAATAACACGGCCTTAGAAAAATACTATTATTATAAAAAAGCATTCGCACACCAAAACAAATCTAAGTAACTAGGTGTAAGATTCATTTTTCCTTAAAAAATTACCGTGTAAGCCATATTTGCCTCAAATGTTGAGTAAAGAAACTGCTTTAGGGAGTTGGCACCCTCGCAATTTTTTTCGGACGTCTTTTCCTTGTGTACATTATTCGGTTTCATCTGACGCCTTTGAGCGCTTAAACCTTAACAACATAGGTAAGTTAAAATTGCAAATAATTAAATGCTAACGCGAGCTTAAAATTGGGAAAAAATCTAGAAGATTGTCTACTGTAAATATCTGTCGAAACTTGTATTCTATAAATCTATATTGTATTATATTATACTAGCCTTTGTCTGCGACTTTGTCCGCGTGGAATAGTTACTTTGGACCAACGCTAACACGCAGCGGGATCAAGAGAAAAAAAACCCCGATTTCGAAACATTCTTCATCGATGTTCCACTCCTATTGGTCTTAGCATGATGATATATAGCCTAACCTTCCTCTATAAATGAGCAAAAAAACACTGACAGAGTTTTTCAAATCGGACCAGTAGTTCCTGAGATTACCCCCTACAACGTCACAAACTCACAAATTCACAAACTTTACCTCTTTATAATAATAATAATAAGTAATAAGTATAGATGAAGCTGTATATATAAAAATGACATACAAACATAGTTCAAACATATAAGCGTTCATACCCAATCTGCTAACTGTTCATGGAAAATATCTTTATACTATTTTACTATAGTTGCCACTAGGTGTCGCTAGGCTGTACTCCATTTTTATTCAAATTTAAGATTCTAATTTCACGCCGCAGGTAAGAATGTGCGTATAATTGTTATTAGGATGTAAACATGTTATATGTGTTTTCTATTTAATTCAATTTTAACAAACACTTTTGTACTTATTTAAATAATGCGTTACTTACAAAAACGCATCTGAGACAACATAACTATAAGAAAGTACTTAACTTATATTAAATAGGAAAGCGTGGAGTATGATTGTGGACGGATATAGGAGTAGAGGAAGACCGAAAAAGGTATGGATGGACTGCGTGAAAAATGATATGTGCGTAAAAGGTGAGATGACAGTTGTCAGGAGAGAGTGGATAAAGAAAACATGTGCCGACCCTACTTAGGTGGGATAAGGGTAATGATGATAATGACTTAACTTATATTAAATAATAGTCATATCATAAGTTCAATTAAAATTCCATCTACTATATAAATTATATTAGAAATAATGCAGTAGAACGTTTAAAATTATATATTGTATAAATACTTACAAAAACATATCTAACTGTACTCATATTTATGTACTTAGTTGCAGAAATTCTTTTCTGCGATTACTTTCTTTAAAGCAATCGTTATTAAAAATATATCCTCTGCTCCCCTAAAGAAAGTTGACTCATAATAAAGGCCCGGAATAATTTTTCCTTTTAAAACTTTTTGATTAGATAAAATAATGGGGTGGTGTGGGGTGAGACGGCAACGCGCTCGCGGCGATACGGCCCGATATCGGCTACTCTAATTGTTGTTTTCGCTGACGATGTTTACTTTATTTTTTTAAATATTCAAACATCACTACCAAAAAATAATCTCAAAGGAATCTACTCTTAATTCGGTGCTCACAGTAGTTATTATCCTGGTCGAACTTTTTGGAGGGATCTTGGAATCTCATGTAGTATTTATATTTTATTCATAATTTTGAGTTATCTGGCTCTATATTTTGTAATATTGGTGGTGTTATACGTGATATAATCACAAGAAACTTGTAATATAATTACTTACTCGACAATGTCAGTAATCTGCTAGAAAATCGGTTGCAAAAAAATAAAATATAATTTTATCTTGGTCGTCGGAAATCATTTGAAAAAAGGCATCATACATAACATAGTAAAATAGGCTTTTTTGTGTCAAACGATAACACTAAGTACTTAAGCAACTAGCATTCTAGTATGCACTGTGTTTGATGCTGAGCATAGTGCAATCCAATAACAACGACGATTGTCTCTAGATTTTCAATCCATCGACAGCTGTCTTTGACATTCGAGCTTCTAAGCAATCTGAGTTTGTCTTTTACATTTTAAGTAATTAACGAATTATCTTCATGAGTTTGCATAAACATTATCAGGGGTACGGAAACTACATAAAGTACCTTTTCTCAATAAATCCGTACTATCCCATGGGATAGAACAAATCTTCATTGACGCGAGCGAAACCGCGAGCAAACGCTAGTAGTATTGTGAAATATATCATAAACCTTTCATATCGCCCAATGATTCGGTCGGACAATGATTAGTACTTAATATTGGATTAAATTTTACATTAACACTTGGCTGTATGTTAAGAATGTCATTGCTTGTTCACTTTGTTGAATGTTGATGGCGCCATTATCTTCCCTTTTGTCATCTCGTTCTTAACTTTCTGTGCATCGTGTGGTTTTTTTATAATGAATCTTAGGTAACTTAAAATAACTTTAGTCTAAAGTACGAAACGTCTTGTTTATTAACTTAAACCGAATACTTAATAGTAGAAAATATCATTTCTATCGATATACATTTGTAAACGAGTAAATATTTAAGTGTGACATGTCGTTTACCGGTTTCTCTTGTCAATTGATATTACCATTTGTCCCGATTGATTTTAATTTACTCAAGTCTGTCGCTCACACGCTATTGATTGACATTCGAGGGCGTGGCTCTGATCCGGACAACAACAAAGTAATAGCACAAAGGCTTAGTACCTACAAGACGCGTTTTTTGATTCAAATATGCCGTATTATTGAATTTTACACTATGTGCCGAAAACGAATAGACATATTTTTATATCCAAACCAGCAGCGCACTCTGGCTCTGTAACTTTCCGTGTATAAAATTTGACTGAAATTGAATTGAGAATTTTTTTTACAATTTCTTAAAGTATCGTTTATATCTTATGCTTTGAATTTGATCAAAATCATTTACGATTAAACAAAATAATACATGTTTTAATTGCTTTTTTTCGATTTTTAAATGTGATATTAATAATTTTATAACCTGTCAATTTCAGAATCACGTAATAATATATGTATATATTGTATTCAAATTTTTCAAAGCTTGAAAAGGTCGAAATTTGAAGTTTATATAAGTATATGTTTAAGAAACCTAAAAACAACTGGAAATGTCATCAAAATTGATTGAGAATAAGCAATATTTCTTTTTACGATTTCTAGAGATGTCATTCACATTTCTTGTACCCAAACGATTGATGAAAATATAAACTTCCCATATACATACTTTCAGAAGAATCGAGTTGAGTTAAATCCAACATATAAGTAGACAAAACAAACAGATAGACAAATTATTCAATAATTAATAAACCATATTTCGATGGTTTTCTGACGCAACCTCGTAACTCGATTTTTGACGATTTTGAGATTTAATCGGAAAATTTATAAAGTTATAAATAAAATTTCAACTGAGCCGTTTTTTTACGAATTTAATTTCATTATAAGACGTTTTTTGTCTTTCCTGAAAAGTCGTAGTTTCTGAGATTCGAGTTTGCTTTAGAAAACCATCGATTTGTGATCATAAGTTCTTATAATACACAACTATGAAAAATAAAGTTCAAAAATAATGTGATAGAAATGGACTAGTAATTATTAAATAAACCATGAAATTTATTTTCTAAGATAGAATTCTACTTTTATAAATATTATTATTACTTGTACATCATTACAGTTCTGGGTGCTTAAAATATATATTTATAAAATAGCAATAACTAGATGCGGTTTTTATGGAAACCGAGTGTAATAACTCCCCGAAACATAAAATGTCATAGCAGCATTAGATACCCCGATTTAGGGTTGTCCCCTTTTTTTCAATTTAAACCGTTTGACAAGCCGCGCGTCGAACGCAGCTATGGCCTTTCCGATACCATACAATAGCAGTTTTCAATGAGATTGGTCACACTACACTAAGCATTGCAATCAATCAAAATTGCATCGGTCGATGGGCTCCGACGCACGCTCGCCCCAGCCTACTCATGATCATTTGTGCACGAGAAACTCATTAAAGTCTCTAATTCAATATTTAAAAAAACAAACTCAGATACACCGATCTAAAGAATGTAGGTTTATTTTCTTCAATTTCCTTATTAAATAAAAAGGCCGATAACAATGTAATGGGTCGTTAATAATTAAAACAAAAACGTTGTTTAACCAACCGTTTGGCTTCCAAATATGACGTCATGCGTGAAATGTATACAAAAACTTGTTGATAACACGATATATAACCGTTTAGTTTTTAATGACAGCCTTCACTTATAAACGTATCTTCAACAGCTTCGAAGCGACGGGCCTTTGAGTAATTGCTTGTTTTAATAGCCCGTGACGTTTTGTGTTGTTCTAATTAAAGCGATTTGTAAGGTGTAAAAAACGTTACACCAATTTATTAGGAGTATAATTTAAATATTAGAAACGGATTACAATAATATGTATAGAAAACGCTATTTGATTTAATTAAAATAATTTTAAATTCATGTGTAGAATAATAATTTACATCTATGAAAAATATAAAACTAATTATTAGACTAAATAAACAAAAATAATATGCTAATTTTCATTACGATTGCGAAATATTGTTAAAGTTTAAATGTCTTAGATATACCGACATACATTTTAATATATAGATAAATGTGGTTAGAGTTTTTAACCCTCATATGCATATTGTTGCCATTACAGTTCCACTTTAGTTTATCCCAAAATTTGAGTTTGTGTGTTTTCGAAAGCATATTGATAACCATCGAAAAATTGCAATATCCTTTCTGTATTTCATACATACATAATATGAGAATCCCTTTATTTATTGATAATGTACATATATGACCACTTGTTTACGTCTACTAGCTTTAGTATTAATATATTATTACATAGCAACTTTTATAAAAAGAAATACTCAATAGTATAACCTGATTTTTAAAATGTTCTAATTACGTAACCTATAATGATATTATAACTAAAAAACTATAGATACGTTACCTATATGATATTTTGACAAAACAAATGGCACGATAACGCACACATACGTAAAGTAATATTGTAACGCCACACTGTCATAGGTAAAATGTGGAAGTAAGGTGCCTTATTATCAATATCGGTGGTGAAAAATAAACAGTTACATGTTACTTAGATACTTTTAACAAGGCGCTGTCAAAGTGCAAATGAGGTATCTACAGCTTTATAGTTATAATCTCATTGGTAACCTATGACTAAATTCTCGTAAAAAACTATATTCTAAACTTCAAAACAAAAATCATAGGGTTAAACTTTTTCGTTACTTGAACTGACAATACTTATAACATAAACCCTACATGCTACAGAATAACTTTAGATATTCTTTTAAATAAATCCAGTACAAAATATAAGTTAAACAATGGGCTGGGCTCATTAATACTAATATAATTGGAAGCCTATAATTTTACCCGTTTCAAACAACAAATTAAAGAATTATAAATGCATGAGGTGACGCCCCCGCCGCGTGTTTCCTCTACATTTCTTCATTTGTCTTTGTAAAGGAGTCTTTTTTTTATTATTTCGTGGCATTTTATTCAAAGTTACACTGTAATTATAGTTTACGTCGGTGTAAAACTGATAGTTCAACGATTGTTTAGAATACTTATTCTTAATAATGACTTGTTTATGGAGTGCTTTTTCCTTAGGTAAGTTTTAAATTTATGACGAACTACGTTTTAGCACATACTTTACAGTGTTTGTCTTGTATTACAACTTTGTTATTTTAAGCGATGATAGCTCATTTGTTAGCTTGTTCGGACACCGCGTCGAATAGACGTAGTGTAGGTGGAAAAACCATGGTGGTAGGTATTTTTCTAAGCCCGCCTGGCTGACTATCACCCTCAAATTAAGAAGCAACCCATAGATGTGCCCCGGTAGCTACAGTTGAGAGCCAGTTCATCTCTAGATTTAGCGTGCTTACCATCTTCGAATTCAATGTTCGAAAACCAGGTGTGTTTTTGATCAAATGCTAACACCTGTAAAGTTACCTTTTTCTATTATAATTATTGTATCACTTTCTGTTATTGTTTTATTTATTTTTGAACTATTTGTTTTCGTATTTATTGTGCACTAGCATTTATTAGCGACTTCACTCACGTCAATATAGATTTACAATATCTCTCGGGAACAATACTTTTTTTAAGGTCACAGGTATCTTATATCATTTCTGTATGTAACATTTTATGATAAGCGGTTGAGTAGTTAAGGTGAAGGCGGAGGCATTGAAAGCGTAACAAACAAACAAACTCACATTTACATTTATAATATTAGTATAATATATACAATTATAAATTAACACACAAATATCATTTATATCTACAGATATTTTACATCTTATTATATATCTATACATATAATAAAAATGTAAATCAAAAGTGTCCGTACATTTCAATTTTCGTGAAAAAAATTGTTGTAGGTGTCTCGGAATAAGTAATCAAATACATTTCAATCATCTTTAGAAATGTTTGTCTATCTATCTGTCTGTTTCTATAAACACTTTTTTTTTTTCGAACTGACTACGCTATTGACCAAGCAAGGTCTTAACAGCTTCACCGGACTACTAAGGCGAGCGCTTAAGGCACTAAGCCGATTTTATTTTGACAACTGCTCAAGGGTGCGCGGCACACCTCGGCTTTGGCTGTTGCCTGATACATGCAATTCGCGACCTATGTAAGCTAACCTAAGCTAAGCTAACTATTCATACATTTGTTGTAGTTGTTGAAACATATATGTGTACCAAGCATACATACCTCAACAACCCTTATATATATTTCGTATCAGATAATATTATAAACTATTTCAGTTTGATAAGGGGAAAAAATAAAACCCTTCCACTTGCATGTGTAAGCGTGTATGCGTGCACGTGTGTGGAGGTGATATGCGTAATGTTGTCACAGTGATGTAAGATTTTGTTCTATAAACACGCATCACTACTGAAGTACTGGGTTCATAATAACACATTTATGAAGCATATCTTCGAGAATAACTTAGTGTTTGTTATATTAAAATCGGTCCACTCTATCAAAAGTTATTGTCATTTTAATGACGACGCAGCGTAAGTAAGGATACTAGATAAATGAACTTAATACATTCAGATGTATATATTAATCACTGTTTTTATATAACGTTCCACGTGGACGAAGTCCTGGGCACAGCTAGTTTATAATATAATAAACAAAAAAAATTATCTCCTATAGCAGTTAACAAAATAATCAAATTTATTACTGTAAAAAGCATTGAACCAAAGTAAATGCTGACCTACCGTAACTTTCCCATGATTTTTCCTTCTAACCCTTCACCAACGCGATAATTGTCCCGCCCTAACGAACCGCCAGTTAATACTGCAAACTCTGACATGCAAATTAACCCTTTCCCAGTCTGTTTGCGTTTACAACGCTTTATTGAATTAAACCGTCGACTTTGCCCCTAATAAGAAAGGGTTAGGGATGATACTTTTGAAAGAAGATTCCTAAGGTTTATATTAATTAATGATTCCCCGAGGGCGCTCTGTCATTAGCTGCTGAGGTTTGGTTAACTGTTATGAAGGGATTTGGTTACGGGTTTGGGTGTTAAGAAGTTAATAGACGCTTTGTCTTTATTTCAACCCTAAAGGGTCAGATAAACGGTGTTCATTAACTTTATTAATTGTTAGTATCTTTTATCAATTTTGTTGATGATTTTATTTATATTATGAAATGAGATGCAATGTACTAAATAAAAAGAGTCGTCGTATGTATGTCACTTTAGAACAACTAACACTAACCTAACTCTAACACTACTTTTTGTAGGTGGTAGAGCCGCGCTGAAGCTATTATTGGTTTCAGCACGAATGGGTCGGCTCGCTCGGGATAGTACCACCCTCTCATAGAAAACCGATGTAGAGTAAACAGTGCTCGCATTGTTGCGTTCCGTTAGGTCAGTGAGAGCGCCGGAGGCCCACCTCCCCTCTCCTCTCCCCCTCCCTCCCTTTCCCCCGAACACAGGCTGGCAACGCACTTTCGACTACCCTGGTATTGTTAGTGTCTATGGACGGTGGTCATCACTTAACATCAGGTGACCCTCCTGTTCGTTTGCCTGCTATGACATAAAAAAACCAAATAGGTGCATTTGGTTAATTCTGTATGAAATATATTTTTTTATTTGCACAAAAAATGAAAAAATTGGGTTAAAAAACCGCCACACAAAAAAGTTAGTGACTAAGTGAGACTAAAGATCGTGTGATCTTCAAAAATATTGACCGATTGGCGTTCAATAGTTTAGTCGTATTATAAAGGGAAAATATAATCAAATTTTTTTCATTAATACACTCGTATGAAGCCTGGGCGGACAGCTAGTGAAATATCTAATAGGGACTGAGTGACTTTTTATTATGACAAATCGTAACAATCTCTGTATTGGGCAATGACCTCTTTTTAAGGGAAGGTATATATATTTCATATGTACTTTTTTGTGTATTTGTAGGTGGTAGAGCCAAGCTGAAGCTATTACTGGTTTCAGCGTGAATGGGTCGGCTCGCCCGGAGTAGTACCACCCTAAATAATAATGCTTGCATTGTTGCGTTTCGTTCGGCCAGTGAGAGCGCCGGAGGCCCATCTCCCTTCCTCCCTCCCCTAAACACAGGCTGGCAACGCACTTGCGACTCCTCTGGTGTTATTAGTGTCTATGGACGGCGGTGATCACTTACGATCAGGTGACCCGCCTGTTCATTTGCCTCCTATAATATAAAAAAAAATTATGATGTTTTAATATTGGTATATATGATATTGTAAGCTACAATACGTTTAACCGGCGATTTTTATACAACCCACCTTACTCATTAATAGGTATCCTTGCAACACATCATCTTCCATACCGTTCTATCAGTAACCATCAAAGTTCGTATGCATATAAGGTATGCAACATTTTAGTAGGACTAATAATATACATAATATTTCAACAAAATATCAAACACGTTGTGGGCAAACTTAATACCCATATAAAAATGGGACTATAAACAAAGATCTAATAACTAATAATAATCGAATAACTGAGAAATGTATTATATTTATTATATCAGAATAATAAAGAAAACAATAATAACTCTAAGAACTTCACAGCAAGTGTATTCATACTTTATAAAATAAATTTAAAAAGTGTAATAAATAATCAATAAGCATTATAAAAACAACCTCAAAGTATTCAAATTTTCATTAATTTACAACAATTTTTCGTGAGCTCAGAACATCAAAGAAAAACCGCCCCTCATAAAATAATGCGGGAGAAATCCGAAGATTCCCGACAGGAAAACCGGAGGCGTTTGAAATGAGAATGTCCGCCCGCCCATCCGCATTAATTGCTTAATCGCTGTCGTGGGCGTTAATTGGCTGACCACTTTCCGACTAATCCCGAGAACTCACGGCCACTTCCGACAACTTCCGGCAAGTTTAACTGTTTGTAATTACAGGGCGAGATGTTTAATTACGCTCCGACGCCCGTTCGGACACTGTCGTATTAATTACTTTGCTCAGGTTGTTTATTTTCCAGGGGTTCGTGTTACTTCGGATTAAATTTTCTTTGACTTTAAAAGCTTTGATAATCCGTTTTTCTTTTTACTTAGGAACTTACTGTTTTGAAATGTTGGTTTTCATATTTCAGTGTTAAGGATTACTTATAATATGTATGTATGTAATTCTAAAATATAAAAACAAAAGTTATTTCTAATTAAAAACTTCTCACTAAAAAGAAGAGGCGATAATAAAAAGTTTTTTACTCGACTGCTTAATGTTATTAGAGTTTATGTGATGTATTTTAACATACATATTCACCTTGTAGTCCGGTGAAGCTGTTAAGACCTTGCGTGGTCAATAGCATAATCAGTTGAAAAAAAAAACATATTCCCCTTCGTTAATAATTCTACTTGTTTAATAAAACAATAAAACAAATTCAAATATTTGAAATAAATATAAAACAAGTAATTATAATTGTATTGTCACCATTATTAAATTTAAAAAAATTGTGGCTTGAAAGAAAACAAGGGAATATTTTTTACAAAACTACAACTATAAAAATCATTCCGATACCAAACATTAAAATTACAATTTAATTATGTAATTCTAAAATATAAAAACAAAAGTTATTTCTAATTAAAAACTTCTCACTAAAAAGAAGAGGCGATAATAAAAAGGTTTTTACTCGACTGCTTAATGTTATTAGAGTTTATGGGATGGATTATATTATATGATGGATTATATGAATATTTTCCTTTGTTAATAATGCGACTTATTTAATAGCTCATTCATAAAACGAATTACAATGTTTTAAAATAAATATAAAACAACTGAACTTTATTGTCACTATTATAAAATTAATACGAAATTGTGGTTTGAAAGAAAACAAGAGAATACTTTTTTAATGAAAATGCAACCATAAAAATTATTGTAGCACCAAACATTTAAATTACAATTTCATTTACGTTTGACTTATTAAATTATACATTATATATAGGGTAAATGCGAGATAGTTGTCCACGTTTTGAAATCAATTGATATTTTTCTAAGAACACGTATATTTATACACATTTTTTTTAAAGCCATTTCTATTCACTACTATGAGATCGAGAGTAATGGAACAAAATTACTATGTATATTTTTAGAACTAAATAAACGCATAACATTCATTTTGAGGGTTAGACGCTCCGATGCTCTTTTTTTTGACTGTGAAGATATTTACCGTAAGGTATTATTCAAAGAAAAATCACAACAATATGTCCTATTCTAGTCATTATTAATATCATATTAAACTTGTTTTAATAATAACCTATATATGTATAAAATAGGCAGTGATAACACAGTCAAGTATATCTTACTTCTGTCTTTTTCATTCGAATTTCTTTATTTATATTTTGCTTAGTAGCCATTGACGAGTTTTAGTGTTATGAATTTAAAAAATTGGAAAAGGGCGACTTTTTATATATATTTAAACTTGAAAAATTAAAAAATTATAGTTCAATTTGGACCACTGGACGATCAATAGTAGTATTAAACCAAAAATATTTTTTTATGTCTGAATAATTTTACTATTGCACATTTTTTAGTACAACTATATCGTAATAGGGACTGCACATATAGTATACTGGCTTTCACCCACGTTTCGCTCGCATTAATTTAGAGTTGACATATTCCTCAGTATGGACAAAAGTATCATACATCTTTTCAGTACTCCGAACATTGTTGTTTATGCAAAATTTCATGATAATCGGTTTAGTAGTAAAGGCGTGAAAGGGTAACAAATGAACAAACTCACATTCACATTTATAATATTAGTAAGAATAAGAATTATTTGCAGATCCTATCGAATCTAACATATTAAATAAATTGTAAGTGTAAAGTTAATTTAATATTTTCTTACTTCCGAAGACATCGTTTTCTGCATAGAATCTCCTATCTACGAGACATTTCATTGTTGCTGATTACACTCGGTATTACCATGCAACTATTAAGGTCTATTATATGATTTCAGAGAAATATAAAAATAAAACCTTGTTAATAGCTATTCAACCTTTAGTTAAAATTGGGGATCGATGCGTCTTAAGGCTATACTCAACAATTATCGACGCACAATAACATTTTATATAGGCATACATGGTTTCTTTAACCGTATAACACCTAATTGGTGGTGTTCGTAGCCAAAGTCTTTACATAACTCCACACAAATTCCTTTCAGCTGAATGAGCTGTTACATATTTCTGAGACTGTTCTTTTCTTATGATTGTATAGTGTTTGTACATCCCAATGAAAAATTTGACACATCCATCTTCCAAGTACAAGTGCAAGTCCAAGAACAAGTACTTCCTCGTTTACCCTATGCAAAAAGAATTTTGCAATAAATAAAGATATATAAGAACGAAAAGTTTTTCCGCCCGTTAATGTTATGAAACCGTTCGAGCAAATTCCTTGGCTAATGGTAAGAACATGTTAATTATGACACAGGAATGAGGATGTATCCGTCACGCGAGTGGAGGCGGCGGACGGCACCGGAGATTGCAGCTTATTGTTTAATGTGTCTGTTTATAGGTCACCCGGTTTGGGAGTTGACCGTTCAAAATCATCAATGTAATCCTAAAAGTTAAATATTTACATACCATAATATAGAATTTATACTATTGTAGTTCATTCACTTTGAGTCAATTTATCAGCAGATTCCCGCCCGCTTTGTGAGACTTTAAAAGAAATGGCACAGTGATAATCGAATACAAAAATAAGTAGCCTAGAACTATCTATAAAAAATCCGCAGCCAATGATGATAGTCCTATACCAAATACGTCACAGTAATTCACTCCATTAGGTCAAGTTTCTCAGTCATATTAATCTCTGGTATAAACATATAAATTTCTAATGTAATTTCTAACAAATCTGACTATACATATTTCTGTTCTTACGTGAGAGACGTGAGATCATCAATATTTAGTATTACTCCACTGAAGTAAGTAAACTTTATTTGCAGGAGGTAATCTCCGGTACATTTTCCTTACATTACATTACCTTACATTTTCCTGAGTGACATAAACTATATTTTAATTATTGTTTTAAATACAAAAGAAATCGGAAGCAACCGCTAGGTTTACGTATATAGTTAGTATTCTCAATAACTGTTTCTTTAATCTTTATTATCCTTATTCGAAAACAACACTATAAATGATAAAGTAATAAAATTAGAACGCTGTTTAAAAATATTAATCTATTAAAATTAGAAACACCTTCCCGTTGCTACGACTCCACGGGAAAGTTATAATTACGACATTTCCTCAATTTAAAATTATTTAAAAAGTTCGTGACAAAATTACAAAAAGGGAAAATCAAAAGTGCAGTTAACAAGTCTCGATTACAAATTAAACAGGCAGCGTGTCAGAGCGGTCGAGATCTGCTGATTCAAGGAGATGAAAAACAATCTAATTACAACGGAGACTTTCCGTAGCCGTTGTTTAATTGAGAACGTTATCCCTCCCCCTACCCTCTCACCGTACCCCGTAACACCGCACTGTTTGCATTCCTCCCCTAATCGCACTCCGGCGTCGATTACATTTTTTCAACATTTTTTAATTTCGTTCAAGCTTTTAATTTTCTTTGCGCGGACCTTTTCTTTTATGAACGGTTTTTTCGCTTCCATTCGCCAGACGATATTTCTCACCGCCATTATACGGATCGTAATGAGATTTTCTTTCATTATGTTTAATCTCCCGATTAATTCAAATGTTAATCTCCTCTTTTCACTTTGATTTTTACGAGCAAAACGCTACCGTTGCTAAACACGGAGGCGTCGCAATCAACTACGGCTTTCGGGCGCGACATTTAAAAATAATTAAGGTTGTACGTGACGCCTTTGGGTCTGTTTCGTTCAGTCGCGGCGGGTGGGTGAGTCCGAGAGATCGTCCGGACCGATTAGATCGTCAATAATTTAATTCGCAACAAATTCAAAACGCCTGCCCGCCCCAAGATAGGTACGATTGTACGTGTCCGGAACGCCAATGGATAGTCCAGGAGTCTGTAAATTGAAAACACCTCTACCGTGGCTGTAAACACGTCACGTGATTTAGGTTTTAATCAAGTAGGGACGCACTACCCCACCGTAATTGTGACAAATCCTCTGTTTGTCCGAAGGAACTTTTAACTCGGCGTCGAAATGGGGCCGAAACGGCTCTTTGCACGTGCTCCGAAAGAGGGAGACGCTGTTTTTTGTCGACACATGTGCTCCCGTCTACCCATACCAATGTTCTGCGCCGGCTCGAGCTCTTGATTAATTTTTAATATTTTTCCTTCCAGTTCACGTACGCAATTTTCACTTTCCCGTTTAGACAGCGCCATTTCTGTCTTCCGACTGTTGAAACATGATGTCATAAGATTATTATGTTTGTGTCGGGGACCTGTGTTTATCATATGCATCATTTGCAAACTTTTATGTAGTTAGAGCTAATCTGATTCAGTTGTGAACGTTAAATGTATCGCCCGCGCTACACCTACGTCAACCTACCTCATTAATGAATTAGCAAGAATCGCAATTGTAGCACTTAACTGAGGTAATAAAGACAATTACGTTTAATAATAAGTTGAGACTACTGTTTCTCATATGAAAATCTAAATGATTATTTAAATATACAAGCAATAAAAATCCTTTTTATATACATTTCGATTCGTTAATTTTATATTTTCAGTAAAAACAGCCCGAGAAAATTTCGTCCGTGTAATATTACAATATAAAATTTAATAACAACAAAATACAGCCTAACGTCACCTAGTGATGAAATAAAATAAAAAGGACAAATTATGAATCTTTTGTATGAAAACACACTAAGTTCGGGAACTTTCATGATAATCCTGCGGTTTTGAATTTACTCAGACTCATTTGTTATAACTCGTTTGTTAATCTCATATTGATATCTTATAATTCATTTCCAACTTAGTGAATTGTCGAGTGTTATTAATATTTTGAGACTTGAAATCCTTAAGGTATTACACCTTAGTCTTACATCAGTGTACATTATAACCGTAATCTGTTGCAATTATCGCGTGGAGCATATCCCGATTAGTAGAGGCGCGCGCGAGTGCAATTATGTCGACGGACACACGCATTAACTTGCGCAATGAGGATACGCCTAAACACATCTCATTGTGCTAAAATGATTATATTAACAACCAACATTGTAAACGCTAAAATACTTCTTAAGGAAAGTTATCGGTCACAAACGAGCCAATCCCCCTTACTTATAAATCACATCCGGCTTTTTGTAAATTCACCTTAACCCACCCTCGCGAGTTCAAAGAGCGCTCCAACCGGGGCAATGTCCAAATTATAAATTCGCATTAGATCGGACGCGCACGGTTCGTTTACCATTTCATTTTGGTTCAATATCGCCACTCTACTTTGTTCCACACACTCCCGGCCGCCCGCCTCCCCCTTACGCCTTAAGACGCCGGGAAATATCTGCGTTTTAAGCTATATTTCTTTCATCCCTCATTTTTGCAGTTCGTAGCAATCTGAAATCCAACACGTCCCCCGCGGGGACCCCATCCCCTTCGAGGTACCGACACCCCCATATTCTTGTACCCGGATAAAAAAAGCGATATCTATTTATAAAATGTACGCACACATGTAGGTGACGTGTGTGGACACGGATCAGATGTATGTGTATAAGCGAGCGCGTGTGTGCGTTTCCCGCTCATTTGCAAACCGTCTCTTGAGATAACGTCCTCCAATCGGTTATCCCGTTCTTATTGTCTCCTTCTTTTCTTGATTGCTATGTGTGTGGAAAACTTTCGAGCTTTAGGAAAATGATTTCATCGCTGAAAAGGAAAGTTATAATGCGACTTATTTCCGAAGTAAATTCGTTGTTAATACTTTTTGATGGAACGCTACGGGGTATAAAGTAAATGGACGTTCTTAGAATATTTTATTGTCCACGTTCATTTCAATCTTCAAAGTGAAGAGTTTGTATTTAAGAAGTAAATAAGTTATGTCTTGAGTATGGCGGTACGGCGGCGGTGAACGGAGAGACGCCGCTCTCTACTCACGTATGAACGTAATTATAAAAATTGAAGGCAACTTGAGACCCACTCCTCGGGTCTCCCTCTCTCCCGCGGTGTCGTGCATTTTTTCGTACATATTAAAGTCCTTGCCGCCCGCCCGCGACCCTCGCCCCGCGACTCCTCTTTTTAATCGATTTTCCCGACACAAGGGGTGAGTCCTCTGGGGTGAATGTAATTTTTTATGCGTTTTTTCCGAAGGAGGCGACCGTCGCCGGAGGTGCCATTACGCCACGGCTTGTTGAGAATATTTTAATTATAAAGCATTAACGCGTTTTATGATAGCACTCCCGCTCTTATTTATAAACGATCGAGAGGTAAAGTAATTAAATATTTGAATGCGGCGAGATTTCCGCGGGGAGTTCGAACGAAGCAGGATAATGGAAGATTCGAGCCGTTACCGCGTTAATATGATGGATATAAAATTCTACGAAATTATTGGCTAATGGCCGTTAGAATTGCTTCGGGAGTGAAATAATGTTCTTGCTTTTTCTTGTTTGATGCGTTAAGAATAATTAATGAGACTTACATTTAGTTTTGCAATCACTATAAAATATATGAAGATTCCTTTATGTGTAATGAAATTGCTAGAATCGGCAAAAATGGTTTTAAATGTATTGTTTAGTATCAATATATTTTATTAACGCTATTGCCAAAAATGATGTCCAATAGCATCATAATTTGTTTATTTGACATTGTTGGTTAATTTCAAACAAATCATTATAACTCTAATTCTAACGCGATTTGAATTTTAACTTTTCCATCATGTTTCAAATTTAATTATTATTTCCCTGTACCCATAGTGACTCCTTCTCATCTCTCTTCCCTGAATCTTCATGTAAGAAAATATAAAGCATGTAAAATGTATAGATTAAAAAGCACGCAGTAGTTTCTTGAAGGATTTTAACCTACCCTCTCTAGAAACACTTTGCTCGTAGTGTAGTGCCCAACGCGGGGTTATTTCGAGGGCACGTTCTTGGACCCTGATTGATGATGGCGACGCTCCCCGTCGTCTCGTATTCGATTATCGCTTTAGATTGTATCTTACATTGTTTGTAAGCTTAAAACGACAGTTTTTTTTATTACTGAAAAGCTCTATGTTTAATTTTTATTCGTAAATATTACGTTCATTGTTCAACTTTTAATTGACTTTAAAATAAATCGCTTTGTTCTTTTGATCGATGTCGGTAA
The DNA here is from genome assembly GCA_015888305.1 of Antheraea pernyi. Classification (NCBI taxonomy): domain Eukaryota; kingdom Metazoa; phylum Arthropoda; class Insecta; order Lepidoptera; family Saturniidae; genus Antheraea; species Antheraea pernyi. The sequence goes on along the minus strand of MU158789.1, from coordinate 739,205 downwards.
TCAGTGAATCTGAATTTAATATGTAATCGGTTGGAATAGGCCAAACCGTAAATGTTCGTTTGATTTAAGTTATATTATATAGATAGGATAGATAAATATAGATACGACTATAAATGTCACTTCTTCAAATTAATTTGTTTTTTTGTTATTTCATCTGATATAGCTACGTCAACCGAAGATAATAAAACGTCTTTAATATTTATCGATATAACCTCAAACATGTATAAGAGTTTCAAGTGCGTTTTCTAGTCAAAAACTGCGACAGATAATTGGCGAGCTATGTAGTTCACATTCATAACGATACGATATAGGATTATCGCGATACAACAAACATAGAATTCAATTTAATTATAGTATGTAAAATTAATATGTCTAAATGTTTCATGGAGCTAACGTATTTTTTTTTTATTATCTGTTCCGCAAGAAATTGTACCTCAGAACTTTTAAGTTAGAATGATTATGATCTAACATGTTATTAGCAAGATGTCTTCGATCTACAAAAGCACTATTAATTATATTGTTGAATTTTAATCAATGAATTAATAATTCTTTTTCTAATTAAACAGAAAGTATTGGTGTCTTGAATTTTTGTATTTCTGTAAGTAGCTTTCAATTAAAATAGCCCTCATTGAAGTCGACGCAAGTCGCAATATTCTGATACGTTATTATGATTACTGAGTTATGTAGACGCGAGTGTGCTAAGTAATACAAAATGGCCGCCAAATTGATCAATTATATTTCCATGCGGATAAAGCCACTGGTAATAGCTAGTTTAAAAATAAAATATGATAACTTATTCCTTATAACTTCCTTACAACCAGTGAAAAATTCTGTCAAAATAGGTCTTGCCGTTTCGGAAATTACCCAGAACAACACAGACACAGACAGACAGACAACTTTTTTTAATGGTTTATAGGTATCGTATATACTAGGGTTACTCAAACGGTCGACAGCAAGTGTTTTTTCAGTCGATATCGTGAAAAAATTGCCGAAATAGAACGATATAAACTATTCACAGATTTCTTTATAGTATAGGTAGGTAACTAAAACAAAGTGTAATAAATAAACAATTATACTGGATTTCATCCAAAATTAGGCTAGAATAATCGCCTCGTCACTTTGTTTTATCGTTTTTATCACGAGATACCTACACCTACCTAGATGACATTTCTGCATGCACATATGACTTTCAAAGTCGATCGATCGTATTCTAACATGCATCGCCAGCAGTTCAAGTTTTAGAACCCCTGGTATATACTACTTTCATATCCATATACTAAAAAGCAGTTTCACATTACATACAGACACTATAATTTTATTATTATATATGTATAGATAATGAAAATACAGTTTCTTTAAGGTTCAATCACGTGAAAACGTTCCTTATTAATCACTCTATCCACTGGTGAAAATCGCATGAAGATCCGTTCAGTAGTTTTTGAATTTATCGCGAACAGACAGACAGACACGGTAGGGGACTTTGTTTTATACTATGTAATGAAGTGTATAAAGAGGGTATAATTTTGCATGCAGTCGCCGGAAAGGGCATAAATTACCTGCAAGACTTGTCTATTAATTTCTATCATAACTTTTAACAAAGACGAGAACGTTTGAAGTCGCGAAAGATTACAACATGTAATAACTCGATTAGCAGAGTAAGTAAGTAAGGTACAAAGTGGATTCCTCCATTTACACGTGTGTTTAGTGAAGCGATGAACACGACACCTATGGTTTCACGTCTTACAGTCCTATTAGAATTTATCTAAATAGATATAAGACTCGTTTTTGATAAAGTCGTTTGTGATAAATTCGTATCTTCATTATAAGGTTTACAATATGAAATAAATATTATTATGAATAAATATGAAACATAATGGGACCAAAGTTAACATCAAATAGAAGAAATAAATCACATATAGATAAATACCAAATTCTCGGGGCGTGGCAAGCGTTCTCTATGAAGTAATTATTTTCGATTCTTTACATATATATAACGGAATGACTAACTCTGACTGATTGACTGAAGGAAAAATGACGGATTTTCACATAAACTTTCATCTCTTTTTCACTACCTTGTGGTTTGAATATCCAAAAAACCTTTTCATTTAGTGCTCATCTTTTTTTTAATAGGAACACGGCAAAATGACTGCTCTGTGCCTAATGGTAAGCACAGTACAATCCAAAAACAATGGCGACCACCGAGTGACACAGTATACATCGCCGGTCGCCACTGTCATGCCGGCTTACGAAAAGCTGGATATGCACAGGCTGATCCCGAAACGCGACCCGCACAAGCGAATCACTATGACGGTCTTTTTCGCCATATACATGGTGGTTGCGACCCAGTCAGGCTGTGAAACCCTACCACCCCGCTTTCGCCATTGCCTCGTTCGTTATTCAGCAGGGTGCACCACGTGCAGGTGAGGTTGGCTTGGATGTCTCAAGTCTTAGATGTTATTCGACACCCCTTACACCCCAAAATTCTACAGTATAAAATAAATCCATATGCAACTTTTTACGTCTCAAGTAGTTCATAAAAGCTTTATATTCATAAAAAGAGTAAATAGCAATTTTATATATGTATATAACAGTATTCAGGGAATCAAATATTTCACAGTAATATAACCAAGTTTAAAATTAAGAGGATCTCCTATTGAATTCCTATTCGCGGAAACAAATGAGGGCTCGATACCATGTGAACGGTCTGTTACTCTAATTGCTGGAGAGACATGGTAAGACAGTGATGGGACGGACGTCTGTCCGAACTGTCCCGACTTGTCGATCTGAAGGGACGTTTACAGAATACAGCATTTCGATAACCTACGTCTTTATGTTAAGCATTTCAAAAATAACAGATTGACTATACATCTTACACTATAATGTAACCATTTGAATGGAAATTAATTTGTTTTTTAATTAATAAATATGATGACACATTACAATTTAAACAAAAAATAATACAATTGATTTCAAAACTAAATGGAACTTGTATTGTGGCAAATAAAAAGTTGGTTCGCCTGCATTAACACAAAAATATTTTATTTTTAGAAATAAAATAATAGCCCAGCGCCATCTAATGTCGAGTTATATTCAAATAGAAAGTATATGATAAACATGATTTTTTTTAGAAATATAAACTTTTGTGGTGGACGGTCAAACGGTGTTAATTTTTATCGATCTATGCACAAATGCATACGAGTGCTAATTATGCACAACACACAAAAGCAATTTATTTCAAGAGAGCTAACCCGCGATCTCTCGGCTCAGTAGTTGAGTTTTCTACCACAGCGTCGCGAAGCATATGACATAAGTTAAAAGAGTAATACCGAAAAGGTATAAACGAAGTGTGTCCATGATATGTGCATAAATACACACCATTTCAAATATCTTTGTTTCTAATTGTTAAGGCAACGTTTGTATAAAAGAAAATGTTAGAAAAATCGCATGGCAAAGTGAGAACTTTTGAGAAAAAAATCTCTATATAAAAATTAAAAACTGAGACAGAAGACAATAGGGAAGGATTCTCTTCAAAAATATTAATAGAATTGATAGATTGATGTTCAATTGTTAATTTGCCATTTTTTTTCATTACTCGTTCGTATTTAAAAGGACTATTTGGTGTAATTTTCTTTGTTAATACACTCGTTCAAAGCCAAAGCTGGCTGCTAGTTCTGGGTATGAAAGTGTTGAAGAAGCAATTATATCGTGTTGATAAGCTCATATCATAAATGCGTCATTAAGCCCAAGGCTGACTTTTTGGTACCCAGATCTCAAAACGGCGGATCATGTAATTTTTTTTAATTTCACTCCATCGTAAATTGTAATCTCATGATTTAAATAAAAAAGTTCGTACATATAAAAAAACTACATTGTACATAAAACAACATGATTTTACACCATTTGTTATTTTTCAAAGTTTTGTAATAAATCAGGTTTTCTTTAAGCTTATTCTGCCAACAATGTGTTGACCTGTGCCTCAAGTTATTGAAGTCATGACGTCATCTACATTCGTTTGTATTGAGCTTAAATATTTATGGTTTTGAACAGTCCAGGGGTTAATACGTCTTTTAATATTTTGGAGAACGTAGATTCCTAAAAACAAAGTGCCAAACTTTACAAACAAAAATAACAGTAGTACCAATTAGACGAGTATTCGCAGCATTCCTAAAGTACAGTCAAAGTCTCAGCATGTTTGTGTTAGAGATGTCCCAGTTTAATTACCATCCGTCAGGATCGCGATGGACGCAGCGCTGTATCGAACCATCTCGATATCGCCCTCACGAGAACATCTCCGAATAGGGAAGCAGGTAATTGATTTCCTTCGATTCATGTCTGCATACACGTAGATAAAATAACAAGCTGATACCCGCGATTTCGTTTGCGTAGTTTATTATGTACAGAGAATAAAACATAAACAATGAAAGCCAAAATATACTTGCTTAGAAAATTTCTTTAGTCTTTTGTGCTTATAAAAACTTCTTAAAACTTTAATAACTTTATAATAAATGAAGATATTGAGATTTTTTTTTGTAAAATAATGTATAAAACAAAAAAAAATCTAAACCCCACCAATATTTTTTGCTTTATGCACGCACAACGACAGACCTCTATCATTCTATTATATAAGACTATCGGTCCAGACAGACGTTGTCCCGCCCTGATAACAAAAAACAAACTTTGACAAATCATATACCTTCCTCGTGAATCACTTTATCTACTGGTGAAAACCGCATAAAAATCCGTTCAGTAGTTTTTGAATTTATCGCGAACAAACAGACAGTCAAACGTGCCAGAGGACTTTGCTTTATAATATATAGTATATATAATGTATAGTATATATTGATAGGGCATTAGCATTAATTAAAGTGCATTAAAATCATTGGAGTAAAACTACGATGCCATTCTCACTTTTGGGTGCGTTTCGTAACCGATATATAATTGCTAAACGCTTATAAGGAAATTCAAATTAAAGAATTCTACATACATACTCATTTATACTATGTTAATTGGAATTATTATATAACCTGGGATTTTCATTATTTATATTTTCAGGAATTAATCACAACAATTGTTGCTTTTTTTTTCATTATATTTTTTTTTATTAAATAATTTTATTTCGATATTAAGTTATCTCTGTTAAATTTTAAAACAACTCTTTGGCAAAAGTTTAAAGCACATTCATTACGAAATTGGTTTTGAATTTAGTTTATTTAAATTTGATTATTATATTTATTACATTTTTTTTATTTACAAGCCGTTGATTAAATCTACTATCTACGGTACTAGCTGCTTCCGTCACGTTATGTTGGGCATTAAAAAAAATGTCAATCAGAACAAAAAAGTAAGCAAACTACAATCATCTATGAAAAATTCGGCATCGAGAGGTCATAGTCTTATGCTGATACGTTCAGTAGCTTTGACATGATGGAGCTTCAAGGAAACTGTATTTTCATTATTTATATACATCTACATATGAATGTTGGTATATCCGTCATCGACGAACTCAAACACAGTTTACCCGATTACTATAAAATTTGGCACAACCTAACTTTTCTCAAGGTGTAGGTTATGATATTTACTACAATTCGCTACCAGATAGCGCTGCAGGATATCAACTTCTATAAAGTTCAGCGGATCCTCATGATGTTTAGTATCTGTCAGTAGTATAAGTATCGTAACCAGTCACCAAAATCAAAATGTATTTTTGTGCTGTTATTTTGCCGTAACTCAACTATTCATTATAACAAATAATAAGAAACGCGTGTGAAGCCGCGGACGATAGCTAGTTCAAAATATATATGAATTAACTTCTGCTCATAGCTTCGCTCACATTAATAAAACTAAACGTATTCCGCGGGGACAGAACTTTTTCTAAATGAGAGGTCCTTATAACCATTTTATAACCCTTAGAAACATGTATGCGAAATCTTATAATGATCAATTTTGAACAAACTCACATTCACATTTATGGTATTAGGATAAAGATACCGAAAATATCTTGCGAATATTTGATAATAATGGAAGCGGTTTGGAAATTCGATATAATTTGAAGAATTTAAGACAAACATAACCATTCGAGAAGGTTCTAAACACTCAAGTCAGCAGCTCAAACGAAATCCTCCACTCCAATAATAGCATCCTTAATGAGATGTAAATGAGCGAAGAAATACCCGACTCAGGCCGCGTTATAATAACGCGTAACGACCTACAAGTCCGGATTAAGAAGCCCTTTGACTTAAACCTGGACACCGGACCAACAGACCTGCCCACGCACCTGGCTATCACGAATATCGACTTTATATCGTATAAAACTGAGCACAATTTTATATGAACCATTCAAATTGTTAGGTGCGATGTGTGTTCACGTTACCAGCACAATAGCGTGGTCATTTTGAAACTAATTGGCAGAAAGGGTTGCGAATTCACGTCATGGTCGCGGTGTGTCGTGGCAGCAGGCTTTGTGCCGCGAACTCTATAAATAAATACTTTAGTTTACGAGGTGCAATAATGATACTTGGTCAATATTAATTTTATTCAGATAATATCAAATCTTTCTCATTATTAATCTTTATTAGTTCAAATAAGACTCCTTTGAAGCTCGCAATTGGTCTAGTCTATGATCTAAAATATTAACAAATGAAATTCAGGTGAAATTGTGGTCAAACGTAAAAACCATTTTTTTAATGCCAACCCTAAAACCAATATTACAAATCTGAAAACGGTTTAGAATTTGGTTGTAGAGTGTATATTAATTGCCAACTTTTTAAAATACCTCTTAATCGCCAAGTTAACTTACTTTAAGGTTAAACTTGTCCTGCATAGTACAAACTAATAGGATTCCCAGGAGGATACGTTTGTTGATAGTTTGAATGACTGAATTATGTAACCACATCAGTTTACTATAAATATAAATAGCCAAATAGAGTGCCTCTGAACTGTATGGAAAAATTCTTAAAGTACTGTTTTTTGAGGATGGTTGCTACTCACTAACGTTTGCCCTTCACTGGAAACTCAAGTTCACTATAGGATTTGAAGCTTATGAACTGTTCATTATAGGAACTGAGTCATTAGCTACATATTCTTCATTAGTATATTCTCTATTAATACTACTATAAGTAACACTTGTCGGGCGGGTCTTCTGTCCTACTTTCCGATTACTGCAATTGACACCCCTCTCTCTGCATCCGCTAAAACCAATTGTAACTATCTATGTTTGTGAGAATATATGTGTGTATAATGATATATAAACCAGATCGAGTTCCTTCCTAATTCTTCTCGATAACCGTGTTGTTTTCCAAACCGATGGTAGTTTTGACGTTCATAATCGCCATTTCAGGCCGTAAATTGAATAAAATATATTTGATTTAAATTTTAATTATACCAAAATAGTACATAGACAATCCGATTTGGTAAACCATTACAAAGGATCATGAAGTACGATATGATAAGGAAGTTGCAAAATGAAGGGCAATAGATGAATGTGAACAAAATAGCTAAATGAGTATTTTTTTAATTTCTCCACGTGTTTAACCAAATTATATTATTGCATTTATACATTTTACCCATAAAATATTATACGCAAAGATCTTGGAACGTAAATATTGAAATCTAGTTTCTTTGTTTTCCATCAAGAGCCCCATTCGGAAACTGATATATCCATGATATAAACCTCGCGTAGGCGGCTCCACGAGCTATGTATTATGCATTCGTGAATATAAGCCGCATAAACCAGCATCCGAATCAATTACGGCAGCTCGTCGGGCTCGTTAGAAACGCATCACGCATGTTCAATCGCCTCGGCGTAAGGTAAACAACGTTTATCTGGTGCTAACCTATTGTGAACAATGGAACACCCAATTTAGGTAATACTTGCGGTGAACCAACAACAGACGACCGTGTTTTACTTTTTCAACTTTAACGAACACTATTCTGTGATTGAAGGTTACATTCTTTTTATTAATGTCTCCATGTTAAGTGCAAGGATAAAGTTCAAAAAACAAATAAACTTGTACTGGTCAGAAGGTCGGTTCACGGCTACGGGCGGTACTCCACGTAAGTGGATTAACCCCTTTACGACGCTCGAGTATCGTACAAGTGACGACACTACGACTGTTTCAAACCTACTTACAGACACAGATCAATAAAACAAATTATAAATTTAATAACATTCTTTACAAGTACATATTCAACACGTTTAATTATAATATACAAGTTAATAAGAGTAATATATCCATCAGCTTCAAAAATTATACCTCTTGAAATCGGATATTAGTTCTAGAGATTATTCTCCTATAAACGTATTCGCAAATTATCCCTTTTTAATGGAAGTAATATTTTACGAAAATTAATACAAGATAATTATTATTATATCAACATTTTCGACTTATGTATAATTTAATGCGATGACATTAACAAATTGAATATTTGGTTGTTGCAGGACCAAGTGGAAATCCTAATGTAATGCAACCGCAGCCGCACCCGCAGCCGCACCCGCAGCCGCAGCCACAAGGACTGATCGTCGAAACAGGCAACGGGGCGAGCGTTCTTCAGTTACCTGCCACAACTCTGGAACAAATAAGACATATAGCTGCCGACCCAGGTGCCTCTACATTGCGTCTGCCACCGCCAGCAACAGAGCCACCTGTAGGCGCACGCGAGCTCGACTTTGACTTATGTTACGTGTGCAAGCATTGTAAAGTTGCATTCCCGTCGCCAGCGCCTCTGCAAGCACACCAAGCTCGCTCCTGCTACGCCGGGCGCGAATCCTCCCGCGGTGTCATTCGTGTTGTACAACCGGCACTCGAATGCCGCACTTGCCCGGGTGAACGATTCCGTACCAGTATGGAGTTCCGCCGTCATGCTGAAACAGAAGCGCACATGCGATCTTTGGTACCTTACGGCCCCGCACTGCAACCCGAGGCTCTCACCCACGAGATGGAAGATGTCGTAAACCAGATAACCTTGCTAGCTGCGAGAGCCGCGCAGGACGCTACCTCACCCAAGGAGCCGGGCGGTAACTTCTGCGCGCCCGGAGCCCGCTTCCAGCCGCCCGGCGAACTCCCTATCGCCAGCGCCGGGCACTAATCCTACACAAACGAAATGTATAGTTACTATCTATCTGAGCCCCTCGCTCTCTCCGTTGTCCGACAACGTATCAGTTCACTACTAGATCTTAATGCTTCTTTTCGTTGACGATTGTAGCCGCGGACGCGGCACTTTCTTAGTTATATATTATATTTAAAGCTTGTAGTAATGTTAAGTATTAGGTTAATCGGGAGCCGATCGTTGTTTCCCGTTTTATAATAATGTGGCAGAGGCGCAGTTCCTGACGGCATCCGTAGCGGAGCCGTCACTCGTGTGGTATCGGCTCCCGCGCCGCGCGCCGCGCACTGGGGGGCGGCAGGGGCGAGCGCCGACGCGGCCGCACGCCCGCACCGCCACGCCGCACATCATATCATACGTTAGACAGGTTTTATTATATTTCGTATATCGTTGCGGTGGCGTGCGGTCGGCGGCCGGGCCGACGCCCCTCCACTCTTTAACATCAACTCCCAGGAAAGCAAGTTCCTATCTTTATGGCATATAATATTATCGATATTGATAATTACGATTTAATTATTGTTTAAAGCTATGTAATACATACATATAATCGTTCTAATTTTAGGCATAGATACGTTCTCGTAAGAAGTTCCTGACGCATCGTAAATGTATGGAGATATATATAGTGATATACGTATATGATTTTTTAAACATGAAGCGAAGTTAGGTACGTACGTTAGGCAGTAGTGCGGTCGTCCTCTCTCGCGGGTTCCTCGCTCAGATCGTATGTCGCAAAGAATATTATCGAATAGATTGAATGCGAGCTCGAGTCACTATGATTAGGCCGCTTGACGTCACTTGCAGACCGAGACGTAGGGCGCGCAGGTGTAGTGGTTGCGCGAGGCCAGAGCCGAGGTATCTCACCAGGCCGCGTGACTCGCAGGGCCGCCCGTGGAGACGCGACGACACCGCGTAGGCTTATTGGTAACAATTAATTATAACTTTTATCGTAGCAAACTTTTCCAAAACGAACGAACTCGAAACTCGGGCTGTGCGCCAGCGCTCAGCCTACCTCGCAAACAAGTGAGTTTATTTTGGAACTAAGTGTGATTCTTGAATTTTTATTGATATTGTAATGATTATTAGTAGTGGCGTAAGTGAGTCCAATCCGATAGTGTGAAAGAATATGCGGTGACTACAGCTCTCGCATGCCATCTCACCACTATACCGTGTGCGTGGAGTCCCTAATTTTTAAACGACACATAAATCACGTTATTAAATATATTTTACATATTTACATTTTATATAGCGGAGTGTATTACAATATTTATCTACGAGTGAATCCTACTACAACATTGAATTTGTTTTTTATAAAGTGCAATGTTTTATTCCACCGGTTGCCGGCGGTCCTTGTTATGTTTATATGTATGCAATAAGCCGATGTTAGGGCGCATTCGAGTCTATCTCTTATCGGTTTAAAACTCCCGCGGGTGTCTGGGTTTTTCTTATCCACATTTTAACAACATGGTAGTCTCGTTTCGTGGTAATTTGAATATTAATTAGATTGAATCCAGTCGTAAAACAACTCAAAATATAATATTATATCTTGAAAACAAGATCTTATTCAAGCATTTACAACGGGTAGCAGATAGGAGACAGATGCGATGCACTCTTACAATGTTAATGCATGGGTGCGCGGTAATACAACACAATTATTTTGTTTGATTAGTATTTAAAATTTATTAAAATAAAAAATCACGTATACTTTGTTAAAATGTTGCGTTCAGTACTCCACCGCGTGACGGAAGGTCGTTAGCGTTTCCTAGGAGATATTATTTGAATCGGTTTGTATCGGGAATATATCGGTGTAAGTTTGAGTTAGAGTAGATAGTGCGATGTTGTGTCTCCGCGGACGAACGCCCGCGGAATGAATCATGGTTCCTATGTATATTTCAATATTATCGCATCTAGAGTTTCACTATACTTTCCGAATACAAATTTTAATATTTAAGATTAATTCGGACTAGTCTGTTGTGACAGCTACTCGTGGTGACGCCACGGCCATGTTGTCTTTTCACATAAACGATTTATTTACTTTTGTCATTTATAAATAAGAATATTATTGTATTTTTGTTGACTTCGAAACATTTTATGAATTATTATTATTACCTTAAACTTCGGATACATAATGTCGGTTACGAATATTAGTTTACGATCCTTAAGACGTAGCGTTTGTGTCTATCATAGTTCCTATACTGTATTGTATAATATAAATTATTTTTAAATTCTTTACTAGTGAAATATACCGTTCCTACTATTGTAAATTGAAACGAAAATTATAATATTAATGATAATAAACCGAGATCACTATATTAATTTCTATTTACCTATTAATGTTTTATATCGTATTTATGTTATGTGAGTATTTCATATCTATTAACTTATAAATGTTTAATTTCCATTCACAATTAATAATAATAATATATATTTTATTTTATTATAAACCAATTTTAATTGATAATGTCATCACTATTATTGTATTATGAAGTTGTGTCAATTTATAAGCAAAATGTTTTATTGTTTTAGTTTATATTATTACTCGTATAGTTCATGTAGTGAAAATAAATAGGATTGTGTCAATTTAATATCAGTACAACTACTGTCTATGATTTTGTATGATTTTGTTGATGTGTCAAATGACGTACGCGTATTTGTTGTTTATACGCACGAGATCGCTACAACATTATTACGACGCACATCTGCGTAGCTGACAACAGACTACGAATACATTGTCAAGTGTAAATGGTAAAAATAAACTCAAAAGTTAGTTTATCAGATACTCGAGTTTCATTTTTATTCCATTATCAACCTTATAAATAACATTTAAAATAGAACTGATCATTAGAGGAATCTGAAATTTAATTAAATTGAATCATAACTGAGATTAAAGTTCAAGAGTAAAATATAAATATTTCAAAAGTGTCTAATTTTTTTAATGGTATCATCTAACAAACAAACATGCCTTCCACCAGATGTTAAGTGGAGCTGAGAACTAAGAACGCCCCCGACTACACCCTTTGTAAGAAAGCTATGCCGTTTCGCGACAGCAATAGGACGTTGTACAAGCTTTATCACTCAACCACATCACAGTAAATCACTTACCAGTTACAATTTTAATAATAATACTCTTTATTGCACAGACGTTGACACGTTGAAAATATACAAAATTAGTCATCAGTTTACAATATGTGTACAGTTAGGCGGCCTTATCGCTTAGAGCGATCTCTTCCAGGCAAACCTAAGGAAACATTTTATTTTCATAACTACCGGGTGGCAATATAAATAGACAAAAAAAAATACAAAAACTATAGATAAAAGTAAAAAAAAGAAATAACACAATACAATAGTTATATTACGACATCGAGAGTTAATGCCTGTGGAGATATTTTCTATGGACAATTTTCTATTGTTTATAGATTTTAAAATTTAGCCACAATCTCAGTTGAAATTAAATGACAATGAAGCCGAAGATGGTAAACACAGTAGAACTAGAGAAAATGGCTCAAAAAAATCACTGACGGAACTCACTTAAAGGTACTTGGTGACAGATTTTCACTTGGAGGATGGTAGCTTGACAGGCGAACTAAGACCAAGCCCTATCACAACGCTATGGTTTGATCACGATATTTTCCTTCTATTTCCATCTGAACATTGTCATTACTTCAAAACTCTTCGGTTTTAAAGATTATTATCTATACTAATACTAGCGGTCGCTGCGGACGTTGTCCTGCTTTGATAATTTAAAAAAAAAACCCTAAAAACCAACCGCAGCGCCACCTACCGAGTTCAAATCTGAAACTCCACTGAAACACGCACACAAAATTTCATCAAAATCGGTCCAACCGTTTGGAAGGAGTTCAGTGACATACACACGTACAGAAGAAATTTATATATAAAGATTATAATACTGGAGAATTTGTTTGTTTGTCCAAACGAACGATCTAATCTCAGGAACTACTGATTTGAAAAATTCTTTGAGTGTTAGATATCTCATTTTTTTTATGGCTTAGGTGGCAAACGAACTGGTGCGTCACCTGATGTTAATTGATCACCACCGTCCATGGACACTAACAACACCAGAGGAGTCGCAAGTGCGTTGCTACTCTATGGGGAAAGGGTTAGGGGAGGGAGAGGGAGATGAGAGAGGAGAGGGGAGGGGAGGTGGACCTCCGGCGCTCTCACTGGCCGATCGAAATGCAGCAATGCAAGCACTGTTACTTCACGTCGGTTTTCTATGAGAGGGTAGTACTACTCCGGACGAGCCGACCCATTAAATCATATTTCTCATTTATCGAGGGAGGCTATATGGTATATATCACGCTAAGACCAACAGGATCCATCTACATCTCGATAGTTGGAAGTCGTGCACTGTGCGTTTCTCACGTGCGTTTTTTCCGCGTACGACAGTTCTCTGGAATGACCTCCTAGCGGCAGCGTTTCCAGAACAATACAATCTGCCTTTTTTCAAAAAACGAGCCTATTCCTTTCTCAAAGGCCGGCAACGCATCTGTGATTCTTCTCGTGTCGCAGGTGTCCATGGACGGTGGTGATCACTTATCATCAGGTGACCCGCATGTTCGTTTGCTGCCAATAGTATAAAAAAAAAAAAAACGAGCGGAGCACCAGTGAAGGATGTATCAAAATCGGGGATATTTTCCATTTCAGAGCTTACGCTGCGTGTTAAAATTAGTGCAAAGTAATTATTCCACGCGGACAGAAGTAAGTATACAATAATTAACAAACTAATAATATTATCAATGTTACTGGTACATTATAGAGTACATGTAGTTAAAAAATTTACAAGTAGTTTTGTTTCATTTATACACACCGTTTTTAGTCACAGTCATTGTTCACTCGAATGTTTGCCATTTCACGCAGTTGACTACGTTTAGAACAGATTTCTGTTTTGGTTTTGATTTTCAAATAAAATATGAATCTAGAGAAAAACTAGAGAAAGTAGTCAAATCTATAAAAGTCTATACTTAATATTATAAAGAGGTACAGTTTGTGAGTTTGTGACGTTGTGACATTGTAGGGGGTAATCTCAGGAACTAATGGTCTGATTTGGAAAATTCTTGCAGTGTTATATAGCTCATTTATCGGGAAAGGTTATAGGCTATATATCATCACGCTAAGACCCATAGGAGAGGAGCAGCAATGAAGAATGTTGCAAAATCGGGGTATTTTTTCCTCTTGAGAGCTTCCGCTGTGTGTTAGCGTTAACCCAAAGTAACTATTCCACGCGGACGAAGTCGCGGGCAGAGGCTCGTATGTATATATAGGTATATATCTAAATAAGCAAAGAAAGACTAGTTAAGAACATAGTGCCCCTCTGTTTTTTAACTGATTTTGTTAGGTAGGAAATTGAGAAACATTAGAGGTATTTTTTTGGAATATATTCGTTTTTTTTTAATATTTCTAAATTGATGAATAATGTTGGAATCTCGACTACTGAATATTTAACGACTTCCTCTGACACATATATAAGAAGTTATTATGTGGCACCCATAATACAAGAAATAGGTTTTATTGAAAGTAAGAGAGGAATTAAAAATAGAACAACGATTATTAATAGGAAAATCTGGTAGATATGAAAACTTTACGAACCACCCTATGCATACAAAAGACAAATAACATCACGATCAATAAACCCTACCATCTAAGAATATAAAGACAAACAAAACAGGAAATTTACTTACCTTTACTAAACCTAATACCACTGTTGCCTTTATCAACAAAAAAAAGTGTCTGAGTACTAAAGTGTGTGTTATACTTCTTTGGAGTAACAAGTAAAAGATCTTTTCAAAAAAAATATCTTTCGCCTTATTCTACGTTTGTAGAAAAAACGACACTAACAATAGAAAAAAGGTATTTAATACATTGAAAGTTTTAATACAAAGAAATACAAAGAAACAAAATATAGCTAACTTCATGGTGTCGGTGTGCGCGCGCATCGTAATAACTTCAGGGTACAAGCAATAAATACAACAGTTTTGTAAAGTCTACCAAGTTTTAAATACGTTGAAAAGTATTTTGGTTAAAATAACAAATTGATACTGAAAACATCAACCAGTCGGCATTTTTTAATATCACGATAGGCATTTGAGGTAATGTTATTCCGATATTCATGAAGTTTTATCTATAGTCGCAATAAATGCCAATATGTGAAGCTGCGAATTGTACTGCCTGACGATGGACACAGCAAGCTAACTGGAACGGCGGTATTTACGCAAAGGAAAGTAATTTAGTGGATGCTAATTTCAAGTTATTATTATAAGAACGTGCTACTGTAATCTTCGCATTTATCGTGATTATTTTGATGTTACATTAAGCGCGAATGATAGTCATAGCTTCTACACGCAGATACGAGAGTAGCATAAAAAAAAATTCAACTTATTTGATACTCTGTAAGCACTTGGCAGCATAAATAACATTTTAGAACAAAGAAAATGATAACAACCTTATGATTATAGGCATTTAACAAATAAACTTGGAACTCGGAGCAATTCATCACACAAAAGTCTGTCTAATGCAGATGTTGAACCCACCTCTTACCTCAATCATGGGTCTCGCTACCACGGCGATACGAGGCCTGTGAACTATTGTTCACTATTCAAATCTATATATTAATACGTGAAGCCTAAACTTTGTATCCCTTTTTGAAAGAAATGCGCGAACGGATGAACGTGAAATTTGGCATAGTTAAAGTTTATATGGAGGAGAAGTGCAGAAAGCTATTTATTTTATATAAAATTCATTAGAAGTACATTAAATTAATTAAAATATGCATTACTCATACTAATGCTTTAATTTTACACAACATATACACACATGTAAATAAAAAAGACATTTTGACATCCGTCAATAATAGACTTCAAAAAAGTTGCGAAGGAGGTTGCTATGCTCGACTGTATGTATTATTTTACTCTTACGTTCAATTACCCTTTTTCATTCTACATTCTACAATGATATTATAACATAATACCCTTTGACATAAGAACCCTAATAAAATTCAAACTTTAAAAAATCAATGAACTATGGTCGAAGGCCACCTCTGGGCGCCCGCTAGTACAAAGAAATAGACTATCTTCTTCTGTATATTTGGATAGGCAGAGACAAAACAGTTAGATACATCTTCCTCCTCTGGTTCTCAACAGATTTTCTTCATTTATTTTTTAGATATTAACGAGCTTTAGTGTTATCAATAAGAACCATCAAAGTCTCTGCTCATTATACTTTACGATATATACAGTATAAGTCTACAATATTTGTACACTTTTTTTATATCATAGTAGCCAAACGAACAAGTGGGTCACCTAAGTGATCACCACCGTCCATAGACACTTGCAACACCAGGGGAGTCGCGAGTGGGTTGCCAGCCTGTTTTTGGGGGGGGGGGGAGGGAGAAGAGGGAGAGGTGACGGGGAAGGGGGAAGGGAAGTGGGCCTTCGGCGCTCTCACTGACCGAACGAAACGCAACAATGCAAGCACTGTTACTTCACGTCGGTTTTCTGTGAGAGGGTGATACTACCCCGAGTGAACCGACCCATTTATGCTGAAACCAATAACAGCTTCAGCGTGGCTCTACCACCTACGAGCACACTCCTTGTGATTGTGGTCGCATTTCATCTTACGTTGTACACATCGCATGGATCAAAAGTCATGCCGGCTCTACTGGAAACGAAGCTCGACGCGGCAGCTAAACAGACTACAGTTCTACATTCTTCGCCTTCTTCTGACATTTCACATTTTTTCTGATGAGTTTTGCCAAGCGCGCCATCCGCCCTGATCATCAGAGAGTTTGGTAGGTTAGATATGAAAACATTTTTCAGCGTAGATAAACTATTACACGTCTACCCAAAATGGAGGATATTATTAAATTTTGTATATTCATTAGTTTTCTTCCACACGACACAAATATTAACTGGACATGGGTAATGTAAGCAACAATATCTTAATCGTTTTAAAATTATCGATGATGGCACCCGCTTTGGCGATAACATATTTGTGCAAAATTTTAAACATTACAAAGATACCCCACATTTAATATAGAGATTAGGACATGTAATACTTTGTAAGAATCTTCATGTCCCTTCAATGATTTAGCCTTCATGGAAAAAGAGTCTGGCTATCAAATCATTTGATAATTTTGTAAAGCCTGTAATCATTAATCTCAAGGCCTTTAACAGACTTTGAAATTACCGCGACTTTCTTACTTACACCTACGTCATGACCAACTTCACGCGTCCAGGTGAAGGGAAGCGACTCTTATCAAATTGCGACCACTTCTCTCTCCCATTATATTGCTAATTCTGAATATATTTATGCGACAACAACAAAGTTATAAAAAAGGACTCATTACATAGACTAAATATCAATAGTTATTTTTGAAATATATGTGAAGATCTTATGATAGCTCGATATTAGCATAGTATAACTATGAGATACAGTACAGAAACTACCTTCAAACGCTCGAAAACGGCACACTCACACAAGCATGCGTTTCGACGAGAGATTTTAAAAGTTTCTCTATGGACAGCACCGCGAAAACCCCTTAGGGGTCTCGTCGATGCGCATGTTTGTGTGAGTGTGCGTGTACGAGCGTTTGTAGGTAGTTTCCATACTGCCTCTTATATTTATACTGTGATAGTAATATGTTCGAACGCCGCGTTCATCGACATTGAATCAAACCCTGTAATGAACTAGAATCTTCGATGAAGGTAAACGTGATGAAGTTATAGCATGATGGCACAGATTTTTCTAATGCTTATTAGAATAACCTCCTCTCTTACAATTGAAAATTTTGTATTTAATACTTATTGATGTGTGACGTGAAATACACTTGATAGGCCTCTAAATTTAGCGAGTTTGATATCCTAAGATATATCATCATGATCATGGTCAATTAGACTAGACCCCCCTCGGCAAAGGCTCAAGCCTAGGTCCGTTCCCTCGGCGTGGAGATCTTGAGTACGCTCCTCGCGCGATACAGTGACATAATCTTTCATCACTGCAACAATATGACACATATCACCTTCACACACGTGCACGCACACATGCTTTCACATAAAAGTGGAAGGGTTTTATGTTTTCCCTTATGGAACTGAATTTGTTCAGAAAAATTATCCGACTCGAAATATATATAAGAGTTATTGAGGTATATATGCTTGGTACACATATATATCTCACTAAATTATATACGTATGAATATGTAGCATAGCTTAGGTTAGATCAGTTAGGTCGCGAATTGCATGAACTAGGCAACAGCCCAAGCCGAGGAGTGCCATGCACGCAAGTTGTCAAAATAAAATCGGCTGAGTGCCTTAAGCTCTCAAATTAGTAGTTCGGTGAAGCTGTTAAGGTCTTGCTAGGCCAATAGCGTAGTCAGTTCGAAAAAAAACCATAGTAAAAAGTATTATTAAAAAGGTCAATTAGGCTTTTAATATAGATACAGTTACAACAGATATCAAAGTATAGTAAGGAAACATATGAATTTTTAATCATATTGTTATTTGCTTCTCAATATCAACGTAACTTGTTCACAGTTCTTATAAGAGTAACTACGCCCACATAAATTCATTGATAAATCTTATTTGCCACCATTAACAAAATATACTGACGTAATTTAACTGAATAGACGTGTTCAAAATAAAACGAAACTGTTCGACGTGTTAAGTGAATATTTACCGTCTTAACGCAGCAAAGAGGAATCAGTATGCAAACATTTATTACTGAAAAATGAACTAAAAAGGTCTGTGTAAACTATTCATTCGTGAAACGACATCAACTTCAAAAAGCCCCTTACGTCGCCTCTAATCAGACTTTGTTTGAACAGAAAAGTAAAAAAAACAACCCTTAGCCCGTTTGTTGGAACTGTCACACGGCCGGATGCAAAGGGGATCTCACTAAGTTATTGATTATATCGGAATAAGTCGTTCGCGGGGTCTGTCTCCACACACCCCACAGCTCGGGTTTGAGATGTATTGGCCGTATTACTTTACATATATGAGATATACTTGCATAACTAATCCTTACAGTGTGAGGTTGCTAGGCTATCACAAAGTGCGAGTAGAATACGTCTTTTGGATTCTAAGGTCGTGAGTTCATTATTAACAGCATAATTAAGTTTGAAATAAATTTACAATCGTTTAAGATTTTAACTTTATGAATGGCTAACTATTTTTTTGATCAGATGCAGTCCGTGTATTAAATAAAGGCTTCGGTCGGTAAACCTTGTTAGTTAGTGTCAAACCACTCGATCAATTATTATGATAATCTTATTAGTACCACCCAAAACTGTATTTATGAGTATCTAAGTGAACTAATAAAAAATATGCGAAAAGAACGAAATGTTAACTAACGACTGCTCATAGTATATGATTCAGATAATTCCTGGATTACAAACACGATAATTTAATCCGAATGGATCGCGAATCATAGTCACTAAGTGTATTATCCGCCATAGAGATACGTTTAAGCGTGCGGACATTGTTCGATGAATTGGTTTATAGAAATATATAGTCCATAAATATATATATATATAGTAGTAGGTGGTAGAGCCACCCTAAAGCTACTACTGATTTCAGCATGAATGGGTCGACTCGCCCGGAATAGTACCACCCTCTCACAGAAAACCGACGTGAAGAAATAGTGCTTGCATTGTTGCATTTCGTTCGGTCAGTGAGAGCACTATTCTGACATACACGAACACACTGTTCGTTTGCCTCCTATACTATAAAAAAAAAGTCCCCAAGAGTGGTGGTAGAAATATGTAGCCAATTTAGTTGTGACTACCATACTGGTAGTGATTAGCCCGTTACAATTACTATTTCTTAGTTTGTCACGTTTTGGGACAAGCTATTCGAGGAACTTGTAAGTTTGCATGACAAAAGACGGCCGGAGATGGAACACCCTATTTTTGGATTGTAGTTTATATAATTCTCTTCACTCCATCGTTCACTTGCATCAGGCACCGTGCCGTCATTCTACTATGCTACTTCTTTATACTTCATAGGTTTCAGCGTTTGACCACAATCTACTTCATCTTAAATATCGGTATGGTCTAAGATGGTAAACACACTAAAATTAGAGACTGGCTCTGAACTGCAGCTGCCGGAACACTCTTGGGTTAGCTTGGCGATAGATTTTCAACTTCAGGGTGGTAGCTATCCAAATGTACTTAGAGAAAGCCACCATGCTATAATTTTACAAAATCGACAGTCCAGTATACACGTATATTAAGCAACCATACGTTACCAATAGTAGTACCGAAGAGTAAAGAATTCTTCACAAGCTGTGGTATTTGAAGCGCTGTGGGATTTTGAAGCACTGTAAGATTCAAGAATGTTCAGTTTAGAGCATCGACGAAAAGTGGCTTGTCTCTCAGTGTTTTACAGGTTACACTTTGGAGAGTGTGCACAGGAATTACATAATATAATTCCACCATCCCCATTCCATCATAGGACGACTAGATGCCGTGAGGGTTTCCTGTTCCAATTGGTTGATATTCCCGTAATCGTACGAAGCGATTTGCTTCCACATTCATTATACGTACGGCTAAGGAGTGGAATTCACTCCCGGCGTCTGTCTTCCCGTCATCTTATAACTTCTTCAAGAGTAGAGTGAACAGGAATCTAGCGGGTAAGTGCGATATATCGTCGGCCTCATCGTCACTTATCATCAGGTGAGATACCATCAGGAGGCCAAGCGCGTACCTGTTGAACATTAAAAAAAAAACAGAAATCGCTTTATATCACACTTGCGTTGATGTAGATAACTTATCCATTGAGAATAGTACGTTTTCTAGATAAAATAGCCTATATGAATATAGCTTTCCTTTTCTATACCTCTGACAATGAGCATACAAAATTTCATGAAAATCGATAGAATGGTTAATGCATAGAAATCATACAGAACAAACAAACAAAATTATATTTCTAATTAACATACTACTCTATTAGTACTAGTTAGGATATAATCATATAAAAACACGTCTGCATCCTCATATAAAATTGTTTTTGAAATAACATTGTAAATAAAGTGTTTGTTAGAGTCCCCTTGTTAGGTACCGTCAAGGACGTCAGTATCTTTAGGGAAACGAAATAGGATTACTTTATATCATACTATCCCTGAGAGAAGATTCTGTTAGATGTAAATTGAGCTTGACTTGAAATAAACATATATAAAACAAAAGAACAAAATGATATGCTTAAAACCTTCCCAGTATTTAGTTCTATAACAACATTATCGTGTTGTTGGTCGTCCAGTGTAATAGTAAAAAAGATTTCAATACGTTTTCTGACTCGAAGTATACGGAGATCTTCTTAAGGTAAATTAATTATTTTAATGTTACCTGTACATATATATATATACGCATTCCTTAAAAAAACAGAAATAATTTTAATATAGTTTTCAGCCTTTTTGTATATCTTTTTAAGCCTAAAGCTTTGCGTTGAGTTTTGTACTAGTATTAAGCTGCAATATGTATCAGAGACGACAACGCCCTTTATTAGTCAGAGTGTGCTCACGCGTTTCCTTAATTTGTATGTAAATGTGTAAATATATATATATATTTATGTCATAGGCATACGAACAATGTTAAGTGATCACCACTGTCCATAGACACTAACAACACCGCGAGTCGCGAGTGCGTTGTCAGCCTGTGTTTGTGGGAATGCAGAATGACGAGGGGAGGAGAGGGGAAAGGAGGGGAGGCGGGCCTACACCGAACCATACACCATACCATACCATACACCAAAAGGGGAATGAAGAGGGGAGGAGAGGGGAAAAGAGGGGAGGTGGGCCTACACCGAACCATACACCATACCATACCATACACCGAAAAACATACAGCCGAACGTAGTAACCACCTTCTTTTTCGAAGTCGGTTAAAAAAGGCCATAGTATGAATTTATTAGGACTAAGCGTTTTCTTTCTTGTTGTACACGTGACGGAATTCGCGACCGGGTGCAAAGTTTCAAACAACAGTAAATTGAGTTAGTGTTAGTAGATTCTTAACAAGCGAGGTCAGATCGAAGGGTGCGTGGAACTTCGCCGCGCTTATTAAATACATGCTGTTATTAATTCTGAACAATTTGCTATTGATATAGTTTGATAAAATGATTGCGCAGAATCTACATCGACTACTACATCTACTACATCGACGACCTTCGAGAGCGTATCCTTGAGAACCTATAACTAACTGAATAGAATTTTACTCAGTACCTGATGATTCGGAATATCAATTTAAAAAATAATAATAACGAACAACTACTTTATAGGCTAAAAGTGTAAGATCCTTCGCATATAAAAGGACTTCTCTATCTCAAGATAATGGTCAGAATTGATTGCATCAAATATTATAATGAATTAATCAATTGAACGATAACTAAATAAAACATCTTGTACATATATTCAATACTATCTGGTTATATTTCCCAAATAATAAGTATTAGTTTCGCACCAATAAATTTTACCAATCGGCCGCATTTGTCACATAAGGAAGGCATATCTCCCAAACAAGAGCTTGAGACGTCCAAAGGAGATAACCCTTCACGCGTGCAGCTCCTTCAGACGCGTTTTAAAAGAAAACTAACAGCGCCGGGGGCGTGAGGGACCGATCGAGATGGAAATGTCGATTGTGGCGCGTCGGCCGCGGATCGACACCCGCCGATAACTCCGCTCATAACGATGGGGAGAGAATTTTAATGTACCCCCATTTTGGCGCAATGCTCAAATTTTACGACCACCGAGTCATTATGAGGGAAATTATTGGCGCTCTGATTGCTTTAGCAGTGATAAAAATTCTCAAGTCGGCAATAAGGTGGAACTAATTCCGAGTTAGCTTGTAATGGCTCGCGCTGGTTACTCACTTAATCGCTTTCATACTTTGTACTGATGTTACGTTTTCACAAGCGAGTTTGTCATATTTTTGTATTCTCTTCAATATCAAATCTTTATATTAGTTAACAAGGTCTTTTTTAAATATTTATAACACATTTAACAGAAAATAAACAATACTAAATAAATGTTATCTTGATATTTTAAATACATGACGTGAAATGAAAAAAAATAATTTAATTAAAAATATTTATATCAGAATACAAATTTCTTTATTTATGTGTGTAAGTACTGGATATGACACTATATACTTAGATTTTTAGGTAAAAAGGTAAAATTTATCAATATCTTTGTTGGAATTAATCGCCAAATCTGCTGATCTCATTCTAGAACATCTTTCACAGATACAGAGCTACAATTAATAACTTTTAGTAGATGGTTATAGATCGAATTCTTCTTATCAAGTTTTATATTATAATTATTGTGTACGAGGTCGCAGGCAGTTAATATATATAATAAACAATAAACGGAGATCCTAGACTTCAAAATGCAATGTAAAACACATGTAAGGCCTAGACAATATAACAAACTAAGATTTATATTTGATAAAATTACAATAATGAAACATTCAATAATTAAACTTAATCAGCTTTCAGTTGAGTTTTCATAATAAAGTAGGTATAGAAATATGAGCCGTGTTAGGAAATATCCTAAACGTATAACGAATGTATAACAAAAATATCAGAAAACAATAAAATGATTTATCTCGTATTGCTTATTATTTCCGATAAATAAAAGAAACGAATTCGTTTCGATAAGAAAATTATAACGATATTATGAAACCAGTTTTTGTTTCACAATTGAAACTGAAATCAAATTACCTATTCAATTATTTCAACCATTAAAACAACCGGCGGTTGTGACGATAAATAATTTTATTATAATAAAATATTAGAGAAACTGATTAAACCGACAAAGCGTTCCGTAATATTTAATACTAACTTTCGCACACAACTTTACTTGTGTCAGCAATATATTTTACAACCTATAGCGATGTTCAAATCTTTAAATACTAATAAACTGTTAGGGGACGATAAATACGATGTGATGTTTTTAGCATATTATTCGTAAATGTACCGAACGATAATTTTGCTATACTGTATGTACAATTGTTCCATGTGTACTTTGGTATAAAGAGGTTATGTAATAAGTCGATATATTAATTTTCTTTTTAAAATACATAGTAAATATTAATGGTTAATTGTTTGTATCGTTTCTATCCATGTGCAAGATCAACACAAAACTATAAACGCTTTCCACTAAAGTAATGTTTCTTTACCGCAGTCCGCGATATTAATAAGTATCTTAGATAAGTATATCGTCCGAGTTCACAATTTTACGAATAGTTAATATATAAATATGTTATAGTATGTTAGTATATTTTTTTTTTCTCGAACTGATTACGCTATTGACCTAGCAAGGTCTTAACAGCTTCACCGTATTACTAAGGCGAGCGCTTAAGGCACTCAGCCGACTTTATTTGACAACTAGCTCAAGGGTGCACAGCACACTTCGGCTTGGGTTGTTGCCTGACTCATACAATTCGCGACCTATCCGAGTTAACCTAAGCTAAGTTATGTAAGCTAAGTATATATGTACCAAGCATACATACTTCAACAACTCTTATATGCTCTACTCTATTTTCTAAACCATTTCAGTTTGATAAAGGAAAAAAAATTAAGCCCCTCCACTTTCATGTGTAAGCGTGTACGCGTGCACGTGTGTGGAGGTGGTATGTGTAATGTTGTCGCAGTGATGTAAGATTTTGTGTCACTGTATAGCAGCGTACTCAAGGGCTCCACATCGAGGGAACGGACCTAGGCTTGAGCCGCTACCGAGGGGGCCATAGTCTGGTGTGCGGGAGCGAAATTTACCCCCAGACCACGGCGGCGTAATCTATGGTTACGCGGACGTGGGCGTGAACACGCTCTGTTTGGAGAGACAGGCTGGTACTGATCGTTCGCTGCCGTTATATCATCGGGAGGATTGGTAAGAATATAAAATAACATTTCCTATATAAGTACTAATATTATAAAACAAAGTCCTCTGCCACGTCTGTCTGTCTGTCTGTTCGCGATAAACTCAAAAGGTGCTGAACGGATTTTCATGCGGTTTTCATCAGTAGATAAAGTGATTCATGAAGAAGTTTTAAGCATGTAATTTATCAAGGTTTTTTTTTAATTATCAGAGCGGAACAACGTCCGCCGTGCCCACTAGAAAATAGGTACTAATTTAAAAAGTTCAATGCTTAACCTGAAATAATAAATATAGTTACATACAAATTAGGTGTTGTAGTGGCGTATTTTATAGGTACTATGGACAAATTAACTTTCATGGGGTCCAAAAAGAAATTTACTTTTGTGTGGATGATATGCTGTTGAATTTAAGATTATGAGTACGACAGTTATAAATAAGGAATCATATGTGGTAATGAAAAGAGAAACATGACGAGGATGAAAAGCAGAATGAAATGGTTTTGTAAAATAGCAGCTGCAACTTTTTATTTTACAATTTGTTATATCGACCAAACATTCGTTGATGTGGATAGGATCAGCATATGGGGAAACCACCAGGTTAACAGTTTTGAAATTTCATGTAAATGAATATAGGTCACTAAGGTAGTGATGGAGCGTATTTAAAAGCAGAGACAGTTGGAATAGCAGGGAATCGGGAGAATGAAAGATAACCAAGATCCTTCAACGATGGCGATCCTCCTCCAGATGCATCTCTATATACGCGTGAGTACTCTGACTGTACGTAATTATTTATGCAATTAAAGATTTTATTTATTTTTTGCACCTGACACGTCTGAATCATATGAATCAAAATATTATAAGTAAACTTTACCTATAGTGAAAGAAGTTACTTAATGTAACTAATTGCTATATTGATTTCAAATTAACAAAAAATAAATTTTTTTCACGAATTTACTACGCTGTTGACCTGGACAGATTCTTACAGCTTCATCGAACTACTGAGGCGAGCGCTTAAGGCACTCAGCCGATTTTGTTTGGGCGACTAGCTCAAAAGTGCGAGGCACACCTCGACTTGGGCTATCTAAGCTGAGCTAAGTTACCTAGTCATACGTATATGAGGTATTGAAACATAATGTGTACCAAGCATACATACCTCAATAACTCATATATGTATTTTGTATCGGATAAAATTTTCTTAACTATATAAGTTTAGATAGGGAAAAATAAAGGTATAACTCTTTCATTTACTATTCTGAAAAAGAAAAACAAAACGTGTAAGCGTGTAGGCGTGCACGTGTGTGGAGGTGATATGTGTACTCGTAATGTTGTTGCAGTGATATAAGGTTTTGTGTCACTGTATCGGGCGAGCAGCACACTCAAGGGCTCCACACCGAGAGAACGGATCTAGGTTTGAGCCGTTGCCGAGGGAGGCCTAGTCGAGGGAACGGATCTAAGCTTGAGCCGCTGCCGAGGGGGGCCTAGTCTGATTAGCAGGAGCGAAATTTCCCCCCAGACCACGGTGTCGTCGTCTGTGGTTACGCGCGCGTGGGCGTAAACACGTTCTGTTTGAAGAGACAGGCTGGTACTGATCGTTCGCTGCCGCTGTTTTATCGGGAGGATCGGTGAAAATATGTCGCGACGTCTTTTATAACGCGAAACGTTTAGTACGGTTTCGTAATTCGAAGCGGATACTACTAACGAACTGAGATGATTCGCGGCTTTTTCAAAGTATCTAGTGATGAGTAAAAAAGAATTTATACAGAACATTACTTTTAAAATAAATAGTTTTCTTATGACAGTCACTTTTTCCACAGATTGTGATTTTACCACAGACCACCAAATTTCGGCTGTCTATGTTGCAACAATATTTTTTTTTTTTTAGAATTATATTCGGATCGACAAGCGTTTTTACAGATAAGTAATTATTTAGAAGTGAAACTGTGGTTGAGTAATAAGGTTTAGGTTTACGTAATCAATTGGTTTTACTCTTTGTACAACACAGTCTGTTAATTATAATATAGATTTCGACTTACATTGACTATTGCCAACAGTAAAATGCGAAAATAATCTATAAATTATCATTCGAAATCTTACTTCGATACAGTTACGTATATTTTATCTAATATTATAAAAGCTGCAGGGTTTGTTTGCTTGAACGCGATAATCTTAGGAACCACTGATCCGATTTCCGTCTTTCAGTTTTAGATAGCTCATTTATCGAGGAAGACGCTATACTATATATTATCGCGCTAAGACCGATAGGAGTGGAGCACCAATAAAGAATGTTTCAAAATCGAATGTGAGTTTGTTTCTTTATTTGTTTGGCTTTAAGCTCTCGAGGCGAAACCTCGAACAAAAACTAGTTTTATTATAACTATGATTAATTTGTGTCGTCGATCTAAGACCATTTTAATATCCTATAATTTGTGTCATTTACATTGTATACCAGCTGTGCCGGCGACTCCGCTCGCATGAATTACAAAATTATCATTAAAATGTTTTCGTCTTCTAATAAAGTTTTTAAACATTATGTGTTTGTTTTCATTTATATCTAAATATTTATTATATGAACTTTTTATCCAAAGAAAAACAAAGTTTTTTCTTTTTATAACAATAGTTGAGGTGACGCTATAGGATTCTATCTTCTTTTGAACTATTAACCAAAGAAAGCACCCAGTTTAAATACCACACTAGGCCACGAAATAATGGATATAAAATCATATAAATCTTTAAAAACTTTGTTGTATCAATTTTATTAGGGCGCAAGAACGAAATCCACTACGAAATTAGACGGCGGAGCTCTTTATGAATAAAAAATTGTATACATTAAATCATCGGCGTTCAAAATAAACAGCGCTTTATAAAGTAACTTCGGTGCCATAAGATATATTGCTATTCAACTTACTTAAAGCTCAAAGTCCATCAAAAGTTTGTAAGAAAGCTTAAAAGTTAAAAGAAAACCCGAGTCAGGTGGAGTGTTAGTTGAATAGAGAAAGTTTCCTGGCTCCCTGGAGGTGATTAATGACCAGTCACTGTTTATGCTAGGCATGCTAAATGAGGATTAGGTTCCCGACTTTAAAACTCTTGACGTGTCCTACTTGTGGTAAAACCAAACAAATTACCTTGTACAGGTTAAAATATAACGTGTATATATATATATATATATATATTCACGAACAGGTGGGTCACCGGATGTTAAGTGATCACCACCGTCCATGGACACTAACAACACCAGAAGGGTCACAAGTGCATTGCCACCTTTTGGGGGAAGGGTTAGGAGAAGGAAAGGGAAAGGAGAGAAGAGTGGGGAGGGGAGGTGGGTCTCCGGCGCTCTCACTGACCGAACGAAACGCAACAATGCAAGCACTGTTACTTCACGTCGGCGTTTCTGTTGGTCGGGTGGTACTCCCCCGGACGAGCCGACCAATTCATAGTGAAACCAGTAATAGCTTCAGTGTGGATCTACCACCATTTGACTTACCATAACTGTTACTACGCCAATAACTGCTACATATTGATAGGGTAAGGTGCCACAGGAGTGCGTGGTCCGTAAGAGTACGCAGGGCTGATTATGGCCACAATTGCAAACAATCCGTATGAAGGTTAATTTAATTTTAAGCTTCAGTAATCAACAAACGTGCGTAAGGAAAACTGATTTGAATTGTAAGGGATATTATATGGTAAGGTTATTTATTTTAGACGGTTTTGTTAAAATATTTTCACTGTTTCAAAGTCTTAGTTTTAGTCAAAAGGTCCTATTTTGATATTAATACATTTTAAATTATTTGCAATGTACTCTAATACTTTTTATACTGTAATTTACCTTTAAAGTGATTATTACAACTGTATTTCCAAAGATGGCGCGAGTGGTTGAATATATATTTTGTATTAACCCTTCCTCAAGAGTACGCATGCATATATATTCTTGGGGATACCGCACACTCTTGTATACTGTAAAAAATTATAAATTTTCCATATTAGAGAGAATTAGAGGAAGAAGTAAGAGAAAACACGAAAAAGAAGAAGGTAACTAACTAAACATAGAATCCAAAGAGACTTAATAGAAAAGCGAAAAATATATTTTAAAAAAACCCGAAGCAGTCCCTAAAGAAAGAAGTGGAAACTCAAAAAAGTGCAAGAACTGTGTTTTTTTTTTTAATTTTTAAACCAATTGTAGTCTGAAGTATATGAATTGAATTGTCTAAATGTACTGGATGCGAAGAGAATTATAGTAACTCAATAATGCAAGATTGGGTTTAAACCTTGAGTTTAACAGGCATTCTTCTGTCACATATAACGCCAGTCACTTCTCATGCCCACCAATAACTATCGAATCATTTTTATAAAAATTGCAATCGAATAACTACAATTAAATTATCGTATTCTATATATTTAGGGATTTTAATTTATTTAGAATAATTTTGAATATACAATATCAATTAGACAAAGAGTATTTGTTCTGAAATCATTATTATAATTTATTTGGGATAACACAACCACTGATTTATAGTTTCGATTCATACTACATTTGGTGTGAATCGAACGAACACTGTGTTATCCCTTTCGGACAGCGACCGGTCGAGGTAACTGTGCATTTGTGTAGTAGTACAAATTGCACACCCCATGTTTATCTCTGACGACCTCGCAACCCCTTGTACGTATTTATCTTCAACCCTTCGACGTGCCGACATTACGTCGACTTTCTAACTTGTAACGTTTTGTTCGATTTTCGATGCAAACGTTTTTACATATAATAATACATTAAAATTAATATTAACATTGTAATAATATAAATTCTAGAATAAATGAGGATTGAGTAAACCAACAACTATACAATGTACAACAAACCATTTTTTTAGATGTGGTAGAGCCACGCCGAAGCTGTTACTGGTTTCAGCATGATTGGGTCGGCTCACTCGGGATAGTACCACCCTCTCACAGAAAATCGACGTGAATTAACAGGGTTTGCATTGTTGCGTTCCATCCGTACAGTGAGAGCGCCGGAGTCCCACCTACCCTCCCCCCCCCTCCCCGCCACCAAACATAGGCTGGCAACGCATTAGCGACTCCCCTGGTGTTGTTAGTGTCTATGGACGGCGGTGATCCTTTAAAACCAGGGGCCCCGCCTGTTCGTTTGCCTCCTATGATATAAAAAAAAAACTCGTCACTATGAATTCCTTTTACTTTGTCGCATTCAGGGGTCATTTAGTTTATCCAAGGTTATCCAGTTTATCCAAGCTGTCCATAAACGTGCAGAACTGTATGACAGCGACGACTGTCGAAGGGTTGTAGATCTCTAGGTAGGAACCCTTGCTTTGAATCGCATTACGCTTAGCTTCAGGTATAGTGTTGTTATATTGTCAAACTACATTAAAAAAAATGCTATAAAAATGTTAGTAACATATATTTGATTAGCGGATACCCGTGACTTCATCTGCTTCGTTTATTATCATACCAATATATTTTATGTGCAGAGGAACAAACGTAAGTACCACACCGCTTGCTCCACTTCTCCACGGCAAGAAAATACACATCGCTGAACGCGTAATGTTTATGAAAATCGTAGTTTCTTAAAACTCTAATCAAATGAAATTGTTGTGATATTTTTTTTAGATAAGGTGGTCCGTATCGACGAAATAAAACATAAAAAAAAGTGTGTGTGTGTACTTATAAACACGCGTTAGAAGTTATAATTCTTTGGCATAAAAAGATAAAAACCTTTTCAAAAATTTTAATTTTCGCCTTATTCTACGTTTGTGGAAAAAACGACACTAAAAAGGTATTTAATACATTGAAAGTTTTAATACAAAGAAACAAAATGTTGACTATAGCTAACTTCAGGGTATGGGTTTTTCGTGACGAAGTGCGCGCGCATCGTAAAAATTTACTCTCATCATTTTTCCCTAACGCGCCAGAAGAAGTATAACTTCAAAAATCATCATCATCTTCTCACCCTTGTCCCACCTAAGTAGGGTCGGCACATGTTTTCCTTTTCCACGCTCGCCTATCAGATGTCATCTCAGTCATCACACCTTTTACACACATATCATTTTTCACACAATCCATCCATCCTTTTTTCTGTCTTCCTCTACTCTTATATCCATCAACCGTCATACTCAAAGCTTTTCTAGTTACATGGTCTTCATCTCTCCTCATAACATGCCCATACCATGCTACCTATTACTCCTTAACTTGTCTGTTACTGGTGCTATTTTCAAACTTCCTCTGATATATTAATTCCTAATGTTATCCATTCTAGTTACACCACACATCCACCTTAACATTCGCATCTCTGCCACATGTAGTTTTCTCTCATCCGTCTCTCTCGTCGCCCAGCACTCAGATGCGTACAACATTACTGGTCTTATAATAGTTTTATACACCTTATACAAGTTTAACTTCAAAAATATTGATTGAAATCTATCTAGTAGTTTTTGCGTGATGCGCGCACAACAACAGACCTCTATCATTTTATTTATCTATGTAGATAAATAAAGGATCTATAACAATAAAGTTTTTTCTATCAATAGTTATCTATATTAATTAATTTAGTTCCTTTAAAAAGTTTGTTAAGTACATTTTCGTCTTTGCCTCCACTTAATTACAAAACCTTTAAAAATCAAAATTCTTGTTGTAATTGTGTCAATAACAATACTTCTGCTTCATTGTCATAATAATCATTAAAATCGACTGTATATAACATCAATCTTAGTAATTTAGAGTTAGTATACAAAATATATGGGCATTACTTAAGTGTTGTTCTCAGCAAATTGCATATGATTGAAGTCACAATTACACTAAAGACCGGCGACGTTTCCAATACGTCTTGGTAAGTTACGTTAATAAACATAAATTGTATTTCAGTATCAAGTTAACTGCATAATTTTAACAATCATCTGCTAACAATCCAAAATGCCATACATTACGCTTAAAGAACATTGGCTTATAATACATATAGGTAACACTAGTTACACTAGGTACAGTCAGTCAGATATGCGAGTCCCACAGTTCGTCAGGAGGGTAACACCCATTCCCCCTTCAGGGGTCCACCATCTTGACCACTCAGGCCGCAGTTTGGGTCCCGTAGGTGGGGACAACGCCTGTTGGAGGAGCAGACGTAGGGTCGATTAGACAGTCTTTGCTCCCCTGGCCAAAAGGTGTAAGAAGGTACCATGGGGTTTTAGTCCGTGCGACTCGGGCATACCCATCATCTGCTGCCCGGCGAGATGGATATCCGTTAGGGATTTCCCCATGGAGGAAAAAAAGGTACAGTCAGTAACCCTCTCCTATCAAAAATCAACGATGCTCATACAACAAGTATTTAAAAAGAATTGAAGATTCGAAGCAAAGTGAAATTAGACATGCAAATAACACTACAAAAGTAGACTGCACTTATAATTTTTTCAGAGATGTTTGAATTTTTTCCTGCGTTTTCTAATCCAAAAAGCAAACGTTGCCTTTACAGTAAGCACAACAAAACGCTGTTATAATGGTTTGACTAAATAATTCAGACATTGAAAGTATACTAGATAAGAACTCAGTTATTTCAATTTAAACTTACAATTTTATTCCATGTATGGTAGGTATATACTACATGGTTTAATGTTAAGCCATGTTGAGATCCAAAAGCTAAACCAAAGGTAAGAAAAAGGAGGAGTGATGTCAGGCAGGCGGTCGATCGTAAAAATTAAGCCAAATCATATACAACAACATGACGAACATGTTGTACCGACCCTACTTAGGTGGGATAAGAGTAAGAAGAAAAAGTTTAGGTAATAAAAAGTGATTTCAACTATTTTTAATTATTAAGCTAATTCAAAATTGAAATACCTTAGAAACACCCAGAAATAATTTGCCACTAACTTTTTGTGTTTCATAATTATATAGATTATCTATAATTTTATATAATTGCAAAAAAAATAAAGTATAAATATATAATTTAAGATATTTCTGCATGCACCTAATGTTTCAAATATAGACAAATCATCAGCCGATGTTCGAATTTAGGATTTTTCATCTCAGTGCCCTTATTAATTTCTCTTTAAAAAAAAATTGGTATTTATCTTATCACATGAATATGTACGTCATAATAAATACAAATACATAACTTATTCGGCGTAAATTATCAAAAAAACATTTAACCAGGTAACTTTATTTGAATGTGCACGCGTTTTTTTCTTTTTATTATAATGAGATAACTAAGTTATATATCTCCTTAGTCTTAGTTGGTGCTAATATGATACAGAAATAAGGGAAATGCACTAAAATATACAAACTGTGCTTTTGCATTGACATAAAACTGTATAAGAAATATCGTAAATTAATTAACAAAATAAAGTATTACAGGATGTAATGCTCTTAACACCCAAATATTATTTCAATACAGAAACACAGATCAAAAACAAAAGGTAAGATTTAAATAGGACCTATGAATCTTATACCTAACAGATTTGTATCCATAAATCCGTGTGCAAAAGAAAACGGCGAGGTGTTATCGAGGCCGTATTGACACTTTAATGCCATTGTTTGATTTAGAGGTCTCATTACGGGCGCGGGATAAATAGCGGTCGTGAACTATAGCTGCAAACCTCACTTCATGTAGATACCTTTCATAATACCTTCGTACCGAGTTCCTGAAGACATTGTCACTGCAATACTATAAATTTGCACTTATATATTATTTATTGGTAGTACGTTTACGAAATATAAAGAAATTAACAGAAATATGTGTACTTAAAAAAGTATGTGATTGGAGCAGGTTATGAGCTAATATCAAAACACGACAAGCTTTAACTAGCCACTCTATTATATATACATACATACCGTAGATGAGTAATGTTATTTCCTTTTTTTTTATACATATTTACTATATATGTGGACATTACAGATTTGTATTACATTCCACAATATGCGAATCTCCAATTGGAAAATAAATAAGAATTCTAATCAGAATTCGTAATTAATACTCATTAGGATTCTTTCTACTTTTTATCATCCGTTAGTTCAAAACGTCAACACCGTCATATCAGCCTGCATGACCAAAAAATAAGAAAAAAAAATTTTTTTTTATTCAAGACCAAAATAAGACTCGACATACCTTTTGTATGGACATAATTTCAACACAAGCCCACGATATATTAGCGATTTCAAACTCTGATAAATTCACAGTTCTATATTTTCTCATATATGGTCATAGGTACTACAAAAACATTTTTCAGGTTCAGGATTCCTCACGAACTTCACTCTCAGCTGATAATGTTATCGATTTAAATTAGGAACGCGAATTCCGACGAATTCGTTGATACATTGCGGCCAAGGTTCGAACCTGCGGACGACAATTTAACATTCCACCGATCACTCGACCACCACTTCTTTTTTAAACATTGAAATTCAACAAACAAATTGAAAATCACGCTTATGAGTTAATAATCATGTCATGCCTTACATCAATTGATGCATGAAATAAAACTACAATGAAGGATTGTTGCTGTTTTAACGGATTCATTTAAGAATACGCTAATCGACTCCAATTTTTATTTATACTATAATAGTTTTGAATATATTTTTTTATATTATTCTTACTCAGGCTAAAAAGAAGTCTAAACGAAATTCGTAGATATATATTTACTAGCTTTTGCCCGTGGCTTCGTCCGCGTTGTTATAAATTTGACATATTCCTCGTAACCAGCACATTTTTTCCGGTATGATGGTAGCCTAGGTCCTTTTTGGTAACCCTGAAAATGTATATACAAAATTTCGTCATGGTCTGAACAATATTTAAAGCATGAAAAGGTAACAAACAAACTCACTTTCACATTTATAATAATAACTAGCTAACCCGGCCACGAGTTGATAAAGTATTTGGTATTTTGGGGTAATGAGTCTGCCTAAAAACTTGATACAGAAAAAACGAGGTTACGTAATAAATAGCTTAACAGAACACGTGCACCACATAATAAACTGAGGTTGACAAAGAAATTCAAAATTGAAACGTGGCGCCATCTATGAGATATCTATAATAGTAGTCGGTCCTAGAATTTTCTGTCAACGAACTAAAAACGCCATCTGTTTGAATCTGATGAAACTTACAATTAATAACAATAATCAACATTGACAATCATTTATTTAATAATTAAAAAATATTGAGGTCATTAATCGAATTATAAATTATCTTATCTCTCGTTGGACCAAATTGTATATAAATGCAAACGTTCATGAAGATCGGTTGAGTAATCTCCGAGTTCAACAAACATCATGTCATAAGGGTAAAGTGCAAAATATAACAATTATGGCATTTCTACTATTTGTAGAAGCTTATAACTGTTAGATACATCAAGCCTAATTAATATGTCGTTACCAAATGCTATAATCTAAAACTAGCATTCATGATTTAAGAAGTAGTGCTAACCCTTCTGAGATAAGATACGGGATGCAAGAACTAGTGAACCGCATCCCGCGCGTGCCACTATGCCGCGCCGAGCCACGCCGCCCCATAATAACAACAGAAAATTTTACGCTCCAGGACAATGCGATATAAAATTATCTGTTAGATCCAATAATCGCACGGAACAGTCGGGACTTAATGCCGGCCAATCATTAGCTACGAGGGATAACGGAGCCGAATGGCCACCATAGACCATTAACATCGGAAGAAAACTTTTTTGGAAGAGAACTGCGCTCTCCGATGCCCCGTGACCAAACGTCAATGCGACTTAAAACTTTGTACGTTACGAATGATCCATCCCCGGGGCGACGTGTCTGTACGAACAAAGGAATGACTTCATTGTACGAACGTAAGTTTTTACGTGTATTTCTTGGAATACTCGTAACACTACTTACCTGATCAGAAGGCAACACACAGCGCTCCAATTATTGTTATTTAATTATGTACCGTGTACGTTCTCAAAGAACTCGTAAAAGTATTTTTAAATACAAGCATAAAAGTGCGATTAAGTTTGAGCATATAAATACCGGTAATTATATTATCAGGAACCGGTGAAGAGGACGAGAGAGCTCGGTACCGCACTATCATTAACGCGAAGTGAACGATCAGTTATTTACGCGGCCTAACGGCTCGTCGAACCGTGTTGGTTTACGGCAACCAACCCCCGAAGGAGATGCATTCCTCCATTCGACCGGCTCACGAACTCACGACTGCACAACAATAATTACCCGTGGGTGTACCTACGCTATTATACTTCGCGAGCGATTATTATCAATCTTTGTACTAGAGAACGGTCACCTCTTAGATCCTTATATAATGGAACTAAATTACCGTAATGTTATAACGAGAGATGCAAAGCGGATTATTCGATAATTATAAGGAATAAATCAAAGTCTTGCAAGTGCAAAATTCTTTGTCTCTTTCTGGAGAATGGGTTAATGTAAACTGGTCCCTGTCATTTGTGCCGGCGGCGACTGTCTCGAGCTATGTCGCTTCGTAGCCAGCTTACGGACCAATACTGTTTAGTCGCCATCGGCGACGACCCATGCCTCACCCCAACTCCGACCAGGATAATGCAAATTGTATATAACTGTAATCACATCGATAATATTATGTTTTGTTAGAACATTCAATGATTCACAATCATTAATAGTGTGTATATTAATTTAGACATAGCATACATATATTCTGAGTAACTAGTTATGAAAATGTACCAAAAAATACATATAAAGATATTCTACTCTATGAACGTAACTTATGAATGAAATTGCGATTATTATAATGGATACTGTACTGTTTTCAAACAACGAAGTACAACTCGATAACTCTTATAATAAAATAATACATGTAACAGTAAGTAAGGGCAACAGGATCCATTGGCCACTACCAAACAATCGCCTTTAGGAGTTTGTAAATTGTAGCCGCGGTTCACGCTCCTCTCATTACTGTACTCTATAATGTGTTCCGTCATCAAGATTAACTCTCTTCTAATGGCACCAATGCAGGTGCGGAGTTAGAACATTTAAAATTATTCATATTTTCTTATTAAATATGTATAAACACCTAGATAACAGTGGAATATTTTAATTTTATTTATTTATCGACCATGCATGTTATCTCATTTATATCAGACTTCATAACTTATAATACACAGGCCGTTTTATACCAAACAAAAATATAGGTAATTTTGTATATAATAGACTTTAATACTTAGGTAAATAAGTTTTTTTTTTAGTTCATTTAGGAGCTTATATTCCACAGAACATGTCAGCTCCATTGTTCCCCAATCCTTCTAGCAATATCATGAGAATCGCTGATGAGGTAACATTACCAGGTCATACAACATCTTAGCTTCATCCGAACAGGGATCAGCCAAGATGCTGTGACAAATACTTATGTTCTGGCAACTACTTTTCATAACACTCATCAACGATTCTCTTTCGATGCGGTTCTTAGCACACTCCATCAAGTGATGCACATCCTCAATTTTTCTGCATATATCGCAATTAAGAGATTCCGCTTTCCTCATTAAGTTTGCAAAACTTCTCGATGGATAGTGCCCCGAAGGGAGTCTTAAAGATAGGTAAATAAGTTGAACATATAAATTGGTATAGTTTAAATTTTGACATAAAAATTAACATGTGAAAAATAGATTTAAAAAAATTTGAAACACAAGGCAATAAGTTCATTATGGTTTTAGATTAATTATAAAAAAGAACAGAAAGACACTATTCTATGTAATTTAATAAATTGTGACATTTTCTGAAAATGCTATCTAGGTTAAAAAGTTATCAAAAAATTGATATGCGATAAACAATTGGTATTTTCGACAAAATTCTGAACAAAGAACACGAGGTAAAGATTTTATTGGGAAAAAGGAAAGGAGGTTATTGAATTTCTCTTAATACGGCCCCTGCAGTTTTGTTACATTTCTACGGCGTTACTATTACAATTGCAGATAATTGAGGTTTGTCTGCTTTTAGTAAAATGGTCAATTTTGTCCCTAATGCTATTTGCCTTGATTTGTTCATAAATTATATAAATTCTATTACCTATAAATCTCACCGCCCTTGTTTTTTTTTAACATTATTTAAAATAATCTAGCTGTATTGCCATCTTCATATGTGATATTTTTAATACTAATATCCTTATATACATTAAAAAAAATGTTTTATTACTATAAGTTATTAAAATATTTTGAGGAATTCAATATCAAATTAGTTCTTAATGTTATATATTTAAATGTTTCAAATAGTTTTTAATAGCTTTGCTTACGTGAGTACACGGTTAACTTATCCCTCAGGAATATTGCTGTTTTTTTAGATGAGAGTTACCCAATCTCCTGTTCACTTCTGTGACCCTGATAATTTTATGATCAGTTGAGTATTTAAGGCGTGAAAACGAAACAATAAAAAAAAACAAATAAACTCACATTCGTATTTATAATATCAGTGAGGATTTAAAGAGTTTAAAATTGGTTTTTGGAATATTAAAATATAACTATTATCAAGTTGTATTAGCAACTTCCTCAGCATACTTAAATTCTAAAAATATTTATAAGAAACCATACATAAAATGATATGTAGCTCCATCAGGAAACTGTCATTAAAAAAGTATGTAGTCATATATAACAGTGGCTAGCTAATTTTTCGTTTTTTTATTTATTTTAATTTTAAAGATTTCCAATTTCAATGTAATTGCTTCCTAAAGTTAACCTGACGATGGAAAAGTTAACACGTTCAATGTGGACCCAGGTCTAATACACCTCGTATGTGTCACCCTTGCGGTGCGGCTAAGAAAAACATAGACTTCTCTGTCGTTCGAAGTTAGGGCTGTTGATATTTTTAAAAATATCGGATTTTCGATATATCGATATTTATAAAAATATCAATATCGGGCTTCAATATATCAAAAAAATATATCGATATATATCGGCTTCATTGAAAAAAAACTATTGTAAATCTACTTAAAATTAATTTACAGTTTTTAATCCAGTATATTTATACAATTTATAATTATAAATGTTTTAAAATGTTAATTTTAATTACAGTACATTTTTTTAATTACAGTTCTAAGGGCCACTTGCACAATCGTTTTTCAATCAGATTTATAATTGCATCATTAACGTTTTATCTAAATAAGATAATTATGTATACCAATATTTTTCAGCCCATCGGACACCAAGTTTTTTAAGTAGGGATGATCTACTGATATGGCCGGTGTAATATCATTTCGATGTCTGCAGGTTCGAAACCCGTCGTGACTACAACTATTTTTTCAAAATTCACGTACATTTACTAATTTAAAAGAAAACATCGTAAGGAAACCTAAACCTGAGAAATGTTCTCATAGTACTACTATATGTGAGAAAACATACAACTGTAGATTACTCAGTTTGAAATCGCCAATAAGTCGTGAACTGGCGTGGTGATTACGCCTATACCTTCTTTCGGGAAGGGGCCTATGGCCCTGTAGTGGGCCTCTTACAGGCTGATGTTGAATATTTTTCAGTAAGAGTTTTTTTTTAATACTCGTTACTTTATATGTTCAGCTGCTTCACTACTAAGATTACTATAACCAGCCTGCTCCAAACTCCGGTACCTCGGTTCATTGATCCACAACGACCGCGGCGTGGACAATAACAGAAGGAATAGGATAAATACAGGATGCACGAAATGGCGAAGGATGTTTAGGGTGTCTTGCGTTCCACAAATGCACTTGAAACTCATGGGGAAGGAGTATAAAACTATTTTAAGTCATAGTCTACTATTTGCACTTGAGAGCTGGAAAAACTGTACGCAGCAGAGATGCGATTGTTAATATGTGTAACTAGAATTTATAAAATAAAAATGTATCAGATAAAGTTTGAAAACATCATCAGTGACAGAGAAGTATAGGAATAATAGGTTAGCATGATATGGGCATGTCATAAAGAAATATGAAAGACTTATAACTGGAATAGTTAAGTATGAAGGTGGAGATATATAAGAGTAGAGGAGACCGAAAAAGGTATGGATACAGTGTGTGAAAAGTAACATGGGTATAAAAAGTGTGAATTTGGAGATTATGTCTGATAGAGGAGAGTGGAAAAGGAAAACATAATTGTATCGACTCAACCTAAGTGGGATAGCGGTAAAAAGATGATGATGTATATAATAAATAATATCGACCGCCGATATCCAAATTTTAATATCGAAATATCGATATATCGTCCAAAAAAATATTACAAAAAATATCGATATTTTAAAATAAAAATATCGATATTTCGATATATCGATATTTTATCAACAGTCCTAGTTCGAAGTCCGCAACATTTATTTCATAAATTGTAAAAAAGAAATATATACATATATATGATCCCCATTGAAAATAGAATGCAGCGGTGTACCTACTTTAGTACGGGGTCACATTGACCACGTACCGCACTAAAGAAATACAATTTTATCATAGTACGAAACAGGGCTTAGAAGGCCCCGTACCGCCGCCGGCCTCGTACCGCATACAGCAGCAGTGGCGCACGACTAGTGTTGTGAATGCGCTGGCCGCTAGAACACGTTTGTTAAGTGTTCAAATAATAATTGCAAGATGTTGTCGAAAACAAATTGTAATGGACACCAAAGAAGATGAGATGACAAGTCTAGAATTATCTAGAAGTCTAGAAAAATGTGCTGGACGTTACACTAAATTGCGTTACGAATTGTCAAGCCGTGAGGCGGACAAAGAACTTTATAAAATTGTCACACAATTTTGCTGGATGTCAAACATTTTTATGTTTAAACTGTTTTAAGTGTTTCAACGAGAAGCTTTTGTAAAAAGTGAAATAAATATAAAATAAAAAACAATTACCAATATTTTTGTTGCCATCACAAAAATCTATGTAAAACTTTCCTTATTGAGTGCGGTATGAGGTGTTCATAAGACCCTCGTTTTCTTTTACCTACAGATTCTAAAAACACCAACCCACCGATGTACGCTTTCAGATTTAGGTCAATCAATTGATAGTTTATCATAGAATCTTTTTTCTTTATATTTCACCAAAAAAAGGTTTAGTTTCTTAAACGTTACGCGGTTTAATAAGTCCCGTACCGCCATTGTGATTGTTTTCATACGAGGTCTTAAACGTCCCGTAGCGCAGGAATGGAAAAAACTAAAAAAATAGTGCCGCTGCCAATGTGTTAACTGAATAAAATAATATAGCAAATACACCTTACCAAATTATCCGTTCAGGACTGATGTAATTGTTATTTATTAAAACAGATGCACGTTTATTGGTACAAAAATTAAGAGATCCCTTAAAATGTTCGTTCTCTATTTTGAGTTAAAAGTCACATAATTTTTCATTTCTAACAATCTATTTAGCCTTTATACTCTTTACATATGAAGGTCTAAAGGGAAAAACTGGCTAAGTCACATTTACAAAACTTTCCAGGAGAGACAATTTAAATTTTGAAATCAATTTATGGTGGACTTGAACACATAAGAATGAATAATTTTGATGTTATATGAATTTGGAATTGTTTTCTGTATAAAATATGTGCCTAACAATAATAATAATCGACGTGGTCAAATCACGGAGTTAGTTATTCACTATTAAAGAAGAAATACAACTACCAAAAATAAATGACAAAATGCGTTTTACACTTGTTTTAGGTAGTCACATTATGAAATGAATATGTTTGTGGCCATAAACTACAATGATAAATTTGAAAAAAAAAAGGAATTTACCAGTTTTTCCCTTTAGACCTTCATATCTGCAAATTCCGTACAAACTTTCATATTGTATCTCATAAAATTAATAGTTCGTTTCCTATCTATATTATAATAAAACTGTAGCAGGGTCAAATCTGTACATTAAATATTTTTTGAAAATTTTGATGGGGGTAGGCTTTGTTGTCGATATAGAAGCCAAAAATAACCCTTTTAAAATTTTTGTCTGTCTGTCTGTCTGTCCCTGTGAACGCGCATCACTCTGAAAGTACTGAATCGATTTTGACGAAACT
The DNA here is from genome assembly GCA_015888305.1 of Antheraea pernyi. Classification (NCBI taxonomy): domain Eukaryota; kingdom Metazoa; phylum Arthropoda; class Insecta; order Lepidoptera; family Saturniidae; genus Antheraea; species Antheraea pernyi. Next base: position 697,287 of record MU158789.1, on the reverse strand, counting down.
TGGCACAGTGATAACTAATGTTACGAGATTACATTTAGGATATTTTTTTTCTCATAAAACGTAAGGGATTCTCCAGGATCTGCCTGTTTGTCTGTCCCTTTAAACACGTATTACTCTGAAAGTACTGAACCAATTTAAACGAAATTTGGCACAGTAATAACCAATATTACAAGGTTACATCTAGGATCTTTTTATTTCATAAAACACAAGGGATTCTCCAGGATAACGGACGAAAGTAAAAAAAATGTAGTTCATGATATTCTTGACGAATTTTGGTAAATTTTCTTTGTGCTATATACAGCAGACAGATTAGCTAAAAAATTAAACTATATCTCCATATGCTACTTAAAAAAAATACCAAAAAAAAACGACCACCGTGATTCGAACCGTCGGCTCCGCCGAAACATATAAAGCCCCGTACACATGACATTTCTGTACGTAATTATCGACCACGTATGAAACATTTATGTAGACGAAACTGTCACTTATGTTGTTACATTTATTTCATTGTATAAAAAAATGTTTGCTAATCAAAGGTGACAAGATTTATTTATTTATCTATACTATAATAAAACTGTAACAAAGCCAAATCTGTACATTACAAGGTTACATTTAGGATACTTTTTGACCCATAAAACGCAAGGGGTTCTCCAGGATAACGAAAGAAAAGAAATTAGTTAATGTAACTAGACTTTTTTGCGACACCTTAGTATAAGAGCCAGCAACGTTGGAAGAACGAGAATTTGAGAAAAGTTGGTTCTTTAATATGAAGATATATTATGCCCTTCCAAACACGATTCAGGATACCTGGTAGCCGGTTAACGTTGTATTTTTTAATGCGAATTACACCTTTACAGATCAACATTTTGATTTATAAATAATTTAAGGAACATTTTTTGTCAGTAACTTTTATAAGTTTAACGTTTATACGTTATTAAAAACATGAATTTTTCACTGCCAGACAATTTTGTTATTGACAATAATGTGCCTGGTGATATTCTTTATAAACAAAATAATTCATTTCAAACCATTTTATTTTTTCCCTTGCAAAGAACATATTTCATTTTGTTAACCAGGCTCTTCCACAATTATGGCTATCTTTATTATACAGCCAGTGTTGCGCTAAGCTAGAGTTATAACTAAGTTATTCTATACATAGGTTTTGGTAGGGGGTAGAGCCACGCTGAAGCTATTACTGGTTTCAGGATGAATGGGTCGGCTCGCCCGGGGTAGTACCACCCTCTAACAAAAAGCCGACGGGAAGTAACAATGCTTGCATTAGTGCGTTTCGTTCGATTAGTGAGAGCACCGGAGAGGCCCACCTCTCTTCCCCTTCCTCCTCTCCCCTTCCGCTTCCTCCCCCTCCAACACAGGTTGGCAAGGCACTTACGACTCTCCTGGTGTTGCAAGTGTCTATGGACGGTAGTTATTACTTAACACCAGGTGACCCACCTGTCCGTTTGCCTCCTATGACATAAAAAAATACATTATATTTTTAATTTACCCTTTTTTATGTTGAAATAAAATAATATTAAAAAAAAGTGTGTGTGTGTACTTATGTACACGCATTAGAAGTTATACTTCTTTGGCGTAACAAGTAAAAATCTTTTCAAAAATTTTATCTTGCGCCTTATTCTACGTTTGTAGAAAAAACGACACTAACAATAAAAAAAAGGTATTTAATACAATGAAAGTTTTAATATAAAGAAATACAAACAACAAATACAAAGAAACAAAATGTTGACTATAGCTAACTTCAGGGTGTCGGTTTTTCGTGACGGTGTGTGCGCGCAACGTAAAAATTTACTCTCATCATTTTTTTGTTACGGTGTGCGCGTTCATCGTAAAAATTTACTCTCATCATTTTTCCCTAACGCGCCAAAAGAAATATAACTTCAATAAAATTACAGATATCTTAACATGGTTTGAACATACTTCTTTATTTACAAAAAATTGCATCGGGCACATTATTGTTAATATCAAAAATGTCTGGCAATAATAAATTCACGTTTTAGTAGCGTTTAAAAGTTAGTGAAAAACAAAACATTCTAAAATTATATAAAGTTCAATATTTTTGCCTGTAAAGGTTTACCGGCAGCCAATTCGCTGTCGAAACCGTTGCCTAGCTCTTAGACAAATAGTCACAGGCAAGTGACAGATGACACATGTTGCTCATATCTTTTTAATATTTATGTTTTTCTTTAATACAATGTATTGTGAAAAAGTTTTAATACAAGTTGAAAATAGTTATGATGTCATTCAGTGTTTAATTTATCATTATTTATTTTATGAATATATTTTAACGTTTAAATTACAATTTAACTCTATCAACTTGATATTTTATAATGTAAACTATACTGAGCGTATAGTAAACGCCTACAAAAAAGGGAAAGGAACTACGTTCCAACTGGAGGTCCATGGACCTCTCAAGCTTTTTTTACATTACTGCCAATATACGTAGGTTAGTTTTTATTTTAATTGAACCCGGTAGATGATGTTACGAACGGGTTGTAGGCTTATTGGGGCAGAAGTTACTGGGACAACGTACTGGGAAGACATTTATCGGCAATATATGTAGGTTATTTGTTATCTTAATTGGACCTGGTAGGTGATGCTGCGAACGGGTTCAAAGCATATTTTAAAATATTTCTCACATACCAACTGGGTATATGTTTGAGTGAGTCCCTGGATAGTTGGGATTCACAATTTGAAACAGTAGGTATCGCTGCAATCGGGTTTTGAGATGTATTGAGATTTTTCGCGTTTAAAAGTACAATCGAAGCCGGTAATAACCGATTTGGTGCAGACGAAGTCGCACGGGTCAGCTAGTGAATAATAAACTTAATATATTTATTCACTCACTCTTAATTTTTTTTTTTTTACAATTTTCAAATAAGTGCATTTTTATGTCATTATTGCGCTCAAATAAAAGTAAAAACAAGGCTTAAGAAGGCACTTATGAACGTCAAAACTACCACCGGTTGAGAAAATACCTCAGTCATGGAGAAGAACCGGCAAGAAACTCGATTTTTTTTAATGTCAAAAGGAGGCAAACGATGTTAAGTGATCACCACCGTCCAGTGAGCAACACCAGAAGAGTCGCAAGTGTGTTGCCAGCCTGTGTATGGGGGAGGGGTAGGGA